>JAJJWW010019304.1:0-230141 GCA_023531295.1 Papaver armeniacum | reverse complement strand
GATCTATGCATACATCTTCCTAGGTAATCTTTCGTTGAGTTTCACTTTGAAATATACTTTGAAATCATTGTTGAATATGTGGTGTTTTAACCGTTGAGTATCTATGTACTTGCTTGAACATTTTTGTGCTTGGAATTAAACAAAATGCATGGCAATGTAACCGCATGCTTGCCTACATAATGACGTGTATAACGTTGAGTCTCGATTGGCATGGAAATAATGATGGCCGGGAGAAAGATTGTTCGATCACCTGGACTCTTGAGATTATATCATAATTGTCTCTTCTTGATTCTTAGACCAGGCTTCTGTTCAATTTTTTTAATTAAGCTTGAAATTTTGGTGTGTTTCTAGTCGTTAATAATTTTGATTTGATGGTAAGTTAGAGAGGGTTATGTAGATAAACAGATGGTAAAAGCAATTGAACTTTTTGAATATGTAAAAATGCTGCGGAAAGCACAAGTTGGCATTGATCTTTGTATTTGTGTTGTTTGTCTTTGGTCTTTTCTTCTAATCTCATTATCTTTTATCTCCGCTTCCGTATCACTTTATTCTTTGAATTATGACACAACTTTATTATTAAGACAACAAATAGGAGATAAAACTTTATTCTTTGATTTACACATGCTAATTTCGACTTCTTCATCTATAAAAATTCATTGAAATTAATTTTTCTTTGTGAAATTATGATCTCTATTCAGTATTAATTCTTTGGTCGTAAATCAATAATTTAGAAATCTCTGTTCTGAATTCAGTCTTATCAATTATTATAACTTCTGTTTTTCCCATGGGATGATTAATTCAGGTGGTGAAGAAAAGCCGATCAAAAGTGTATAAGATCAGTGATATTCAAAACAATAACTACAAGGCGGCGGCGGCACCATTACAGGAAACTTCAAGGTCTGAGTCGGCTACATCAACAGTATCAAGTGAGCCGAGTGTGATGAGCCGTCAGTCATATGCATTTGACAGGAGCTGTCACACTGCAAGAATGAAAATAAGAATGATGATGAAGAGGAGGCGGAGGATTATGATGACAACACCTCCTGAATTTCCTGACAATGATAATGTTATTACTGCTTCTATTCCAAGTCCTCGACCTAGTCCTGAATTATTAGTTATCCCATCAGCTTACATTATACGCCGAGCTGAAGCCATACTCAAAGGTTCTCTCTGACAATACCGTCGTAGACCGAGATTCGTCAAGTACTTGGTGACAACCCTACCACCAGCAAATCTCTAAGAATGTGCGTACAATCACACCATTGAATATTTACTACCAATTTCTTTGATTCACTATAATACAGCACACTCATGGAATGATACGTGTCATGTGATTGTGTTTTGACTTGTTGGATGATATGATAATTTTGTTTGTAGGTTGTTGAAGGGAAAAATAGTCAAGAGATCTGGTGCAGGAGGATCTAGGGATCCTTATGTTTATATGGCACGTTACTGAACGATCCTGTTTTACATATATTTACGTATGTAAGCCAAACTGATTAATCTCCTTCAATTGATCGGAAAAGTGTTATTTGTTTTCACTTTTTGAGTAGTTTGTGCATTATGGGTGCATGTGTAACTCACAATTACACATGCCATATGCATATGTAACTCCAAGTTACACATGCATATGGCATGTGTAACTCCCAATTACACATGCATTTTGTATGTATACCAGCTGATTACACATTTTGTATGAGTTAGGAGGTATGATTAAGTAAGACTTGAGATGATAGAGAAGAATATGAAGATCAATTGATGTTTTGGATTGGTGTCTCAATCTGCGGTGTTGATTATTATTAAGACAACAATACTAGTAATACTACCTCTCCGATGGTGGTGGTGTCTTTGCTGTTGACAACTCTCTCTTGTATTGAAGCACAAATTACGGCTCCTATCGAAGGTAACTACTTCTGCTTAATTGACACTAACTCATCTTCTTTACCATGATATACTTATGACCGTAAACAATCAAGTTATAGAGGACATACCAAGCATCGTTTCACAAGGAAGTAAACTATTTCATGTCTCACTTTTACTAGAAGATTGTTTGGAATGTCTAATTTTGTGCCATGAAGTTATGAGTGGTGTTACAAATGCTTGCTAGTCTGAAGTAGCATATACCTTAAAACATTGATATCTTGTTTTATGCATTCACCCTATTCTGTCATTTTCTGCGTATATTATAGCTTGTTACTCATACTTGGATGCGAATGAGGGCTCGACTCAAGATACATTCACTTGCTTTCAAGTTTCTTTATTGTGTTGTGAAGAAACTGGTCACTTTCAAGTTTCAAGATTTTTGATGTTTAATTTTGTTTTTTAGGTAATTTTTGCGTTCTAAAATTGGTACAACAAATAGGAAAGCAAGGTGTTAGGTTCAAGATGCTGCAACAAAACTATGGGAGGTAAAAACTAAACTCCAAGAACTTTGATTCTCTTAGTTACATTAGGAAAATTCATGTGTAACTCTTAGTTACACTTGAAAATGCATGTGTAACTTTTAGTTACACTAGGAAAGTGCATGTGTAACTACCAATTACACTAGGAAGATGTTATTGATTTTGCTAGATTCAAGGTGAACTCTAATGAAATTGTGGTAAAAAGGAAGAAGTAGAAGTAGAACCGGAACCGGGAGTAGTGGTTGTTTCGGTGTTTGAAAAAGGCATGGATGTGTAATCTGCGGCATACACATCTATATGTATGTGTAAGTGCTCATTACACATGCATATTGTATGTGTAATCTCCGCATACACATCCGTATGGATGTGTAACCGATGATTACGCATGACGGATGCATGAGTAACTCCCAGATTACACATGCTAAGATAGGTTATCATATGTATTTTCTACGTGATCTTTGTTCTATAATTTTGCCTTACAATTGTTCTATAATATTTTTATTTTTTGCTTTTTGTTCATCCAACCTAATCCATGGATGTTTATTTCGTTGCTTAGATATGCAAGCATTTTGGAGGAGGAAGACAAGAAGGAAAGGCAAAGATTTAAACTTCATAAAGCACAAATCGTACGCATGTGTAACTCTCGGTTACACTAGATAGATATATATGTAACTCTCAATTACACTAGACAGATGCGTGTGTAACTTTTAGTTACACATGCTAAGAAATTATTGTAAATGAATATTAAAGTGATATATGTATTTTTTGTATGCGTTCTTTTTGATGTATAACTTTGCATTATACATGGCATAAGGATGTGTAACTTCTGGATACACATGCCATACATGTGTAACTTCTGTTTACACATTCACACCGTATTTTAATAATTTTGGGCCTAAATTTAAATTTTATTTAATTATGGGCTTGACAATATATAAAAGGGTATGGATGTCCTTTAATAACTCGGGGCTTAGATTTAAATTTCTTTTAATTAAGGGCCTCATATTATGGGTTATCCATGGGTTGGGCCTTAGCCTAATTTTCCCGATTAGATTATCACAATGGTGGGCCACCCCACAATCAAGAAGAAGTTTATATGGGCTTGGGCTATAATGGAGTCTATGACTAAATTTGTGGCGCACTTGAGTTTGGTTCGGGTTGGGGGGGGTTCTTTTTCTTTTGTATTGCCGTCTCTGTGATAAACCTAAACTCGAGAGAAAGATAACGTCTAAAATCAACAAAAACGAGGACTAAATTTCTCCGGTCTAAGCACGGTGATTCCTCCATCTACTTTGTCTGTATATTGGATTTTGTTTTTGTAAATAGTAATTCTTATTATTGTTACCTTGTTTTTTCTTTTTTCTTTTTAGGGTTTTAAAAATGTCATCAATTGCTTCCACTTCTTCTCAAGTTCATTATCCAGATTTCAAAATATACAGACGCTACAAAGACAAGTCTGAAGATGATTGGGATGGCGACGTCTTTCTAGACAAAACTAAACATTGGAAATTTCATGAAGCAGCGCCTCCTTATATTATTCTAGTTCAAGGACCTCCCAATGTGAGTAAGAATTAGTAGAATTCTCCCAAATACTAATAAATTCTTCATGATTTATTTATTTATTATTTTAGTCACAGACTAAAGTTAATCATGTGTATGTTGTGTTGTAGGTTGGGAAGTCATTGCTGATTAAATCTCTAGTGAAGCATTTTACTGGTAAGGAACATATGGGTGATATTCAAGGCCCAATCACCATCATAACAGGTTTGTTTTTCTATTTATTATTCGCTCGCTGAACTAATTATTCATTTGGTTATAGCGTTATGCTTAGAAGATCTTGTTTGTGTAGAATACAAGAGAAGGCTACAGTTCGTGGAATGCACTGATGATATTAATGCCATGATCGATGCCGCAAAGTATGCTGATTTAGTATTATTAATGGTTGCTGCAAATTATGGGTTGGAAGCGGTGAGTTAGTTAGTTCTTTATGTCCATGACTACATTCCTATATACTGTATAAAAAAAATGGGGGATTTATTTTGATATTTTATCCATTTCAGGAAACGTTCGAGTTTCTTAACCTTTTACAAGCGCACGGCTTTCCAAAGATTATGGGTGTTTTTACACATCTTGACCAACTCCAAGATGAAATAGCACTGAATAAAATCAAACAGCTCCACGATCAGTTCCAGACTGAAATATGTCAACCAGCAACAGTATCTTACCTATTTGGTCTCGGTGATCGTGAGTTGTAAGTTTCTTTAGCATTTACTTATTCAATGATGATGTTTCCCCTTAATTCGACAGACTCATCATCTCAGTTTCTTTTCCCCTTAATTCGAATCGGTGATCGTGAGTTGTAAGTTTCTTTGCGATTATAACAGATACAAAGAGTATGAAGTACAACGATTGGCAGAATGCATATCGATGATCCTATTCATTTCCCGATTCATTCCCTCGTCATGGAAAGAGGCACATCCTTATGTGCTGGTAGATTGTTTTGAAGATGTTACTCCTCTAGAAAAAGTGCAGGAGGATGCAAATTGCAAGAGAAACTTAAGTCTGTATGGTTATCTTCGAGGTTGTAATATTAAGAGCGGAGCTAAGGTACTTCCTTTAACCAGGTTAACACGAGTTTCTCAAATCTTAATAATCTTTTCATCTATGAGATGTCAGATATTCCATTATTTTCCTGACCTGGGGATTTCCTTCATGAACCTATTCTTGTTCTGCGACCTTGTCAGACATGATCTATTTGATTTTGCTGTCAATTAGACGATATCTGATTGTTAGAACTTTTGTAGACGTTGCATGGATATGTTTCACAGCTTGTATCTAGGAACTTGGTTAGCTTTTACATAAAGCTTGTGTAAAACCAAAGAATGAGAGGGAAACTGCCATTCGTGGTGTTTGATGCCAGTAACCAACACAGTAACTTTGCTGCATGTCTTTTGTTGTGATGTTTCTTCTGTAGACTAGATTATATGCCTTGTGGTATCTTCTTTCTTGGTGTATGTTGGGTTGTGGATACTATCACTTTCAGTTTCTATCTCTTTGCTTTTTTTGTTTGTGTTAGGGTGCTTCTGTTCACTTGTAATGTTGGATGCTAAGTATGTTGTACTATTTTCTCAGTTATTTAAACCTGAAATGACAGTCTTCGTTGTCTTCGTGCTTTTTTGTGGGAAATTCTGTTAATGTACAAAAGAGACTCTTATAAGGGAAAGAGCATACTTATTGTTTTCAGTTCTTGTACCACAAACTTCATTTGCATTTTTATCCACCAAATTGACTTGAGGTGTTTTGGGACAGGTGCATATTGCCGGTGTTGGTGATTTTCGTTTAGCTGGTGTTAAAAGCACAACTGATCCTTGCCCTTTATTGTCTGGAATGGATAAGGACAATGATTTTGTTGAGCTAACCCACCTGAAGAATGAGAGTTTCAGAATAGGGACCTATCTAAGGATGGAGGTTCATGACGTTCCTTTCCAGATGGTTGAAAGTTTTGATCCTTGTCATCCGATTCTCGTTGGAGGTATCAGTTCTGAAGAAGACGCTGTTGGTCTTATGCAGGTTATTTTTCCTTCTCTATTTCGAATATGATATCTGAATATGAACTAATAGGAAGACATTTATGCCTGTTATCTGTTAACTGAACTCTGTGTGCCAGCCTATTTGATCATGTATATGTGTTATTTCAGGCGAGACTTAAGCGACATAAATGGCATATGAAACTGTTGGAGTCAGGAGAGCCAGTCACCGTGTCAGCTGGTTGGAGA
This sequence comes from Papaver armeniacum, assembly GCA_023531295.1. Taxonomy (NCBI): domain Eukaryota; kingdom Viridiplantae; phylum Streptophyta; class Magnoliopsida; order Ranunculales; family Papaveraceae; genus Papaver; species Papaver armeniacum. The sequence continues at coordinate 223,963 of JAJJWW010019304.1, read as the reverse complement.
CGTTACCAGACAAAACCTATTTATGCCAGGGAAATCAGCAATGGACAGCATAAAATTCTTGAGTTCAATCCCGAACATGACCACTGTCTTGCGATGCTTCGGGGCCCTGTTGCACCTCCTTCTACTAGAATTGCTGTTGTGCAGAGTGATAAGGTCTGATGTATTCCACTTGAACTTTATACTTGTATAATTTGTATTGCAATGTAATTGTAAAAAATGGATTTCACTATTGAAAGTTAACGAACCAACCATATGTCTAAGGTCGTACAACTTGTCCTTGATTCCCCATAAATCGTTTGGGCAAATATCAGAAACTTTTCTGAGTCTACTTTAGGATTTAAATGGATAAGAATGCTACTTTGCAATTTGGATTTGCCATCTGTGATAGTTTGGTGAATGCAACTAGCATACTACTTGAATGGTTTTTCTTAGTAACATGCCACCCTATAATTTTCTATTTTTAGGATTCGATGTGAAGTGCTGCTCAACTATTGTCGGTTTGCTCATATTAGGATTTAAATGGATAAGAATGCTACTTAGTTGTGGTATCGTCTTCCGAGTAGTTTTCTCCTTTTTTACTTTGCAATTTGGATTTGCCATCTGTGATAGTTTGGTGAATGCAACTAGCACACTACTTGAATGGTTTTTCTTAGTAATGGGCCACCCTTTAATTTTCTATTATAAGGATTCAATGTGAAGATGCTGCTCAACTATTGTCGATTTGCTCATATCTTGTATTCTTGAATCAGGAAGTGTTTCGGATAGCTGCAAAGGCTGTCGTTCTTGACCCTAAGCATGACTTGAAGATAATGAAGGACAGCGAGAAGAAAGGAAAACCTCATAGAATCCTTATGAGGAGAACTGCTCTTATCAAGTTCAATCCAAAATATAATGATGTTGCTAAATTTAAAGGTGCACCTATTCGGACTCGAAGCGGAATTTGGGGGGAGGTTAGTCTTGAGTGTTAATATAGTTCTCTGATGTGTATCTAGATTGTAGAACCTCTGGTTGCCATTCTTTTGCTTTTATGATACTAGAAGTCATAAAAGAATGGACTTTCTGTGGTCTTTCGTACACAAAGTCATGATTGGTGGATCATTTCTATATTTTCCACAGCTCCCTGGTGTGTTAAGAGTTGGCAGGAACTGTTCATCTATGTGAATGTCTAAATTGTATACCCTCTTTGGTTGGTCTGTTTTTGTTTTTATCGGGTGTAGTTTGTTCTTTGTGTTTTTAAAGTTATTTGTATTGGGCAGGTGACAGAAAGAAAGGGAAAGGGGTTTGCTATATGCACATTTGAGAAGGGAATTCGTAAGTCTGATGTTGTTATCATGCCTGTGTTGTGTCAAGCTGAGGTTCCTCCCTTTGACCCATTATTGGCCACACTGAAACCATGTGACAGTACTACTCCTGTTAAGAAGGATTCACTCAAAAAGGTATTTCCTAATCTTAACTTAGATGGTTAAAGTTTTTAAGGGTTGTAGATTTCCATGCCCATTTCTGACTTCTATTTGGTCCAAAATATCAGGAAGACCCTGCTCAGAGGCAGTTTAGACTTGAACAACGGCGTGGTGTGGAGATCACTGACGAGGAACCTTCTTCCTATCCATATACAAGTAGTTTTATGCTGACCGGTAACATTAAGTATAATTATATGGTACGAGCTTCTGGGCTGTTTCAGCTCCTTCCCGTGATGTTTGTCCAATGTTGCAGTGCCTTTTAAAATAATCAATTTTTTTATAGTATTGTTCGGTTGGTTTCCATGATAGATAATTCAAACTACCTATATCCCATATATGAAACTACAATGACTAGCTTGTTATGGTCCTTCTAGGGCAAATATTTCACACTGCTGTAGTTCCTTGTGCCTGCAGGGAGCTATTGATTTTAAACATCTTGCTAGTCAACAAGTGGTTGTAGAATGAGGTGTTGTTTGAGTATGTGGTCAGAGTGAGGAAAACACATCACTAAATATCAGAAGTTGTTAGAGAAATTTGTTCCCGTGTTTATCACCTACTTTTGTCGATGGCTAGTAGTGTTGCCTCTGCAAGATTACAGCTGATTCAGTTGATGTGGTGTTTATTCTGCAGAGTCGAAACAAATTGAAGGAAACTGTGGTGATCATGTCGGAGGAAAAACGTGCACAATTGGTCGAAAAACAACTCAGAGAGGAGGAAGAGAAAGCGGACGAGGAGTTCTTTGGTCGTCGAGAGGTAGTGATGTATGATTAACTTTTCAATGTCCTCAAATTAAAAAAAAAAAAAAAAAACGTGTATAACAAATCTTAACAAGCTCCTGCAGGTGAATATGAAACTTTGGGAATATTGATCTTACGTGGATATATAAATCAGTTTATGTTATTTTGCTATTTTCCTAGAAATTTTTACCATTCAGCTTAAGAAGTTGCCCAGTTGAGGACATGCAAGGCTCATAATCTGTACATATATGTATGTAATATCCTTTTGCAGCACCTGTTCTGAGAGAATGTCTAATTCGAGACGTCTGAGTATAGATTGTTCTCAGTCATCATTCGCAGTCCAGGATGGTCTCCTAGTTAATATTGTACATTGGCAGTGCAGAAAAAAAAGTTACTGGGATTGAGGCAGAAATGGGAAATTACAAGGCATTGAATTTTTCATGCTCCAATGTTTTCGTTGTAAATGTATTCTTGAATCGGGCATGAAAATCTGAAGTCACATAGGAACACTATTTAATGCTTTCTCGTCGTCCTCTTGGTGTCGTTTGCACATCACCGCATTTTCCTTCTTGGTTTATCTCCCCTTATTCTGCAGAATGACCACCACATTTGAGGGGAGTTTGTCCGCAAGTAGACTTCCATGTCATGGCTTAAATAATTAAAAATAAAAAAATGATACTTGTATTTTTCTTGATGCACAAAATGAAATTACTTTGAAATTTGGAACCAGTTTCGTGCTTACCAGTCGAACTGACAGCACTAACAACTTTGAGAGTATGAAATCGTAAATGCCATGGATAAATTGAGCCCACAGTACCAAATTTCTCACCGGATTTTTTTAATAAAACGAACAACGGTCGTATGATTTTTTTTATACGATAAAAACTACTTGGGGTATGATTTGAGGTGCATGAACAAACTTTGATTTTCGGTACATAAGAAAAGTGTAGTTTGGTATGTTAACCGGTAATTGAAATGTTGGGCTCCCAAAAGGAAACTGTTTGTGCCCAAAATAAATTCTAGGCACAAAACACGATGATTTGATGATTTGATGATGAAATTAGGGTTATGAAACAAATTGAAGAAAAACAAAAGAGACACAAGAATTTAACGTGGTTCTAAGAAGTGTTGCCTACATCCACGGAGGAACAGAGAAATTCTTTATTGATTGTAGTATACAAGAGTTTTCTCCGGGTTAGCTAACCTAGAATTCCCTGTCTTTTGAGGTGGATTTTGGCCTTTATTTATAGGCAAAAAATCCTAATCTGGTTCCATAATAACCTAGATTCATAGTTATCCAAAATAACCACCTGGATTTGTACTTATCCTTTAATATTTGTGTCTATCCTTGAAGATCCATGTCTATCTTGAAATATTCTTGTATATCTTCACATGATTTGAGTTTATCTTGAAAGATCCTTGTTTATCTTCCAAGATTTGTGTCTATCTCAAAATGACTTCTACAATAAGTCATTTGGGCTTCTATAATAAGGTAGACTTGGCTTCTATATTAAGCCATGTGAGTTTCCTCAATAAGTCCGGTCTGGGCTTCTGGAATCTTCTTTAATGGGCTTTTTGGGCTTGATTCATGGGCTTCTGGTGTATTTTATACACGGTACAAACATCGCCCCCTCTTAACCTCCAACTTGTTGGGGGTTAAGAAGTTTGTTTTTCCTTTTGCGTCGACCGTTGATGACGTAAATCGCCCCCAAGCATTTATAGAGACATTGCGAAGACGCCCCCACCTGTAATTACCTGCACAAAAAATAAAAATAAAAAGTAAAAGTAAAATAAAAATAAAAATAAAAATAATAATATTGCTCACGTGCTAGGCGAGACTTTTTGCCACGTTGTGGACTTGTGATGCTCGAGAGCTAGTCGAGTCTTGAGTGAAATGTAATGTGCTTGCGGCTGGGGCAAGGCTTTTTGCTCGCAACGTAACAAGGTCAGTAGCGCTTGATGCTCGGGCAAAAACGAGTCTTTGTACCAATATCGGGCATTGGGCTCGTGGTCAAGACGAGACTTTATGCTTGAGAAGGCGCAAGTCTTTGTACTCGCGTGCGAAGGCGAGATTTTATGCTTGCGAAGGTGCAAGTCTTTGTACTCGCGTGCAAGGCGAGATTTTATGCTTGCGATAAGAACAAGACTTATGTGCTCACGTGCAAGGTGAGTCTTTAGGTGCTTGCGATGTGATGCAAGGCTAAATATCGGTGGTTTTAAGCAATCCTCATCTCGAACTCTCGATCATGTCGCTATCCACGAACCTCGAACTCGATCATGTTGCTGCTCCAAGTGTACCTCCAAGTTTTTCGAACACTGGATTTTTTTGCTTCCATGTTGTAGTGAATCGAAAGACGATTCTAACGAGCCAAAAATCACTCAATTCGGACTTAAAACGAAGAAGTTATTGAAGAAACAAGATTTGAACGAAGCGCGTGCCGTTGCATACGTGTCACCGACGACGGTGCACGGTTTGCTGACATGGCAGTAAAAGCTGACGTGGCATTTCGATCCGGCACAGGAGTGCGACGTGGCAGCCTACCATTGGTCCACCCGAAAACAGGTTGGTTGCGACGTGGCGCCGCTATTGACATGGCGCCGCCGGATCGATGTGGCGACATGGCGGTCGGTAATTGGCCGACGTGGCAATGGATGCCGACATGGCGTTGATGATCGGGCGACGTCGCTGACGTGGCGTAACCTTATTTCAGTCAAGTTGTCGCCGACTGGATTCTCATTGACGCGACACGTCTTCCGACGTGGCATTGAGTCATGCGACTGATCTGCGATTGCTAACGTGGCGAGATGACTAGGGCCTCTGCGACGTGGAAGCTTGTTGGATCGGTGCACACGTGTGCGCTGGATTGGATGAAGTCTCGTTGATCCGTGCGTTGAATATGAAGTCGCACTGAGGCCGGATGATCGTACGGATGAGATCTGTTGAATCGACGATTCGGTTCGTTGGATCTCGAGATGTATGAGAGGCTGGACAGATCCTACGGATGCAGTGCGATGATGAAGAAGAAGGTTTGGCAACACTTTCTCGCAACAATTATGATTGTTACGCCTCGTGATTCTTTCACTCTTGTGTTTATGCCGGTTTCTTCAATCGTTTAGCAGTTTCTTCAACCTTCGTAATGGTTTCTTCAACCTTGCAACGGTTTCTTCAAATTTTCAACGATTCACGTAAGAACCCTAAATTTTGCTTTTCTTGGCTGATTTTTGTATGGAATTTTGTGCACGAATTTCGAGGGTTTTGCCGCACCTTTCTCAACGGAAAAACACGATCGTTTTACTCGAAATCCCCTTAGTCGGCGCCAATGTTTGTGCCCAAAATAAATTCTAGGCACAAAACACGATGATTTGATGATTTGATGATGAAATTAGGGTTATGAAACAAATTGAAGAAAAACAAAAGAGACACAAGAATTTAACGTGGTTCGGCAAGTGTTGCCTACATCCACGGAGGAACAGAGAAATTCTTTATTGATTGTAGTATACAAGAGTTTTCTCCTCCAAGTTAGCTAACCTAGAATTCCCCTGTCTTTTGAGGTGGATTTTGGCCTTTATTTATAGGCAAAAAATCCTAATCTGGTTCCATAATAACCTAGATTCATAGTTATCCAAAATAACCACCTGGATTTGTACTTATCCTTTAATATTTGTGTCTATCCTTGAAGATCCATGTCTATCTTGAAATATTCTTGTATATCTTCACATGATTTGAGTTTATCTTGAAAGATCCTTGTTTATCTTCCAAGATTTGTGTCTATCTCAAAATGACTTCTACAATAAGTCATTTGGGCTTCTATAATAAGGTAGACTTGGCTTCTATATTAAGCCATGTGAGTTTCCTCAATAAGTCCGGTCTGGGCTTCTGGAATCTTCTTTAATGGGCTTTTTGGGCTTGATTCATGGGCTTCTGGTGTATTTTATACACGGTACAAACAGAAACCACCAATATTAGATGGTTCAACAGGTTCCAACACTTACACCAGTACCCTGTTCTTATTTACTCAGGGTGTAAAACTGTATATTAAAAAACAATTTCATTAAAATGTAAATTAAGCCCAACATTTTTCTTGTATAGAGTATTTTCTAAACTAGAAGCAAAACAACACCAACACCATCTAAACTAGTAAACCAGTAAGACTTTGCACTTGGACCGCAATCTATTCTAACTCCTCCTCTTCATCTTGACCTTGTTTGATGTTAGGTGGTGAAGATCTATTCTGGATGTGGTGGTGTAAATAAAAGCAATTCATTAGATTTAACAAACAATTACATTTTTAGTAGATTTCTGAATACACAAAACAACAATACTAAAATAATAAAGTGATCAAATAACAATTTGAATTAGTCTTGTACTCTCTCGTATTACAATCTTGAATCATTAACCGGATCTGCTTTTCGTAACCTTTACAAGCTCAAATCAGAACCTGAGATGTCTAAGAACCATTTAAGATATTTAGACGAAGAATGCAGGAGAGATCACTGAGAATCTTTTTTGAAGAAGTTCAACCCTCATCCAAATGTATCTTAATTATATGAGAGGAGATATCATTATGCTAACAATTTATTATTGATTTTACCGTTGAAAAATAAATCAGTAGTGAAGATGTTATGATGGAAATGCTCTTGTTTCCTTCGGAGGATCATGATAAAGACTCGGACATAGATTTACAGATGAGAAGATATTTGTTGAATCTTGGAGTTAGGGTTTGGGTTGTGTTTCTTTCTACATTCACAAATTTGACTCCAAAATAGGGTGAAAAACAAATATAGGCTTGTTTTTTTAGGGTTACAATCATAGGCCCGTTTTTTTTGAACTTTACAAATCTAGGCCGGTTTTGACCGTTTTTTTGAAAAAACGGCTAACGGTGGTTATCCACCTTTTTGGCACCGTTAGTATAAGGTAAAAAATACTTTTAAGCCCTCAAATCATTGAGTTTCTTGTTAAATCGGTTCGGTTTGTACACATCACCATCAGCACACGTCATCATGTGTACACGTCACCATCTGAATCAGTTACCCGACTCACTAAATCAACTCGCGTGAACTGTATTTTGGCCAAGTTCTGACCGTTTTCTGGTCATTTCCCGGCCATAATTTCAGGCTATTCTATCACTCCTTCCCTGCATAGTTTCATCTCATAGTATACATTCACTTGCAGTTTCATCTCAAGCCATCTCTTGTACTGTAATCACCACCATTTCCCCGTCCATTCTCAGCATACCTTAACTCCAATTCCAACACCCATCAGTTCATGGCCAACTTGTACTATAATACAACTTCACTTCCTCATCACCTATACACAAACACGAACCAATTTCAGCAATACCACCAACATCTCAATGCAATAACTCAACCATTTCCCCTGCAGTTCACCAGCATCAGCCATGACTCCTTGCTGCTGTAATAACCATCTCAGCACTTGAACATCACCAAAAACTCCTAAACCACCATAACTTCAAACTTCTCAGCAATACCAACTTCAATTCTTTTAACAATGACACTGACTACCACCATCAGTAACTCTGTAACATCAGCTTCATGTTCTCAACTGCAAAACAACGTCTCCTCTTGAACCCTTGTAAATAATCAGTACCCAAATGCACCAGTACCAACCTCTCTTCAGCAGCAACAAACACCACTGCTCCCTTTCTCTACCATTAATTACCATTGTCTAGCCATTTCCACCACATTTCGAACTCTAACAAATCCATCTTCATCTCCAACTGCAGTTGTATCTTTATATTAAAAACCACTCTGCAATAATACTACCACTGCACCCTTTATTTTCATTCTCTGCTCAGCAAATGCATCAAGTCATCCCCTGCAATCTTAGCTGCAAACAACCACAACTCATTTCCTTCTTAATTCTTCTGTTAAACACCGATAGCAGTATAAACACCAGCTGAACTGCACCTGCAATCGCTTACCACTGTAAAGTTCTTAAGCATACATCTATTCATTCAATTCCACCTGCAATTTCACCTACACAACACCCACCAGATTCCTCCAACATCAAATCAATCAGAACCCCTATTTGAACAGAAGAACCCATTTCCAGCAAACCCTTAAATACATCTCAGAACCCTATCTTTGTCTCAGACCCATTCCTCATCAGTTCTTCCATCAGCATCACAGTTGCACCAACATTATTCCAGCTCGCTGTAAACCCAAATCCCTCTATCACCTTAATCAATTGACAATGACTACCAGAACCAATTTCTCCGATCTGTTCATCTTCATCACCAGTTCTTCTTGAATCTGATATTTCAAATTCCATCCTGTAACAGCAAAATTTCAATTATCAGCTTTCACCAACAACTCCATTGCAATTGATCCTGTAGCAACAACTAGCCGTCCCTTAATTTCCCTAGACAATCAACTGTCCCCAAATCAGAAACTCATTCCAGTTCTCAATTCCACCAAACCCATCCAATAATTGCTTGATACATCTTTAATTCCACATACATTCTCAGACATCTCTAGAAACCCTAACCCTAATTTTGCTTCTCTCTTTGTTTTCTCACCTCAATCGGAAACCCTAACAATCCCTAATTATTCTTCATCATAATTTGTAACGACACCATCTCCTAAACATATATACCGTTTCATCAACTGATTCTCTCAATCAAAACTCACCAACACCCAGCATCAGAAGAGAGAAAAGAACGAGAAGAAAAGAAAGAAAAAGAAATATCTTCGATTGGTTTTGGTGATAAAACCAATAAGACTAAGGCGCCCAGACGTTGGATCTCATAGAGATGTGCTCGAACAAGATATGTGGTTAATATCATTACACGTGGCAACTAATAATTTTGTATAGTGTAAGCCGTTGGATCTCATAGAGATGAGCTGTAATAAGATACGTGGCTACTCTATTCTGTCTAATATAAGCCATTGATTTTTTCTGGGATTAATACTAGAATTAGATCAAACACCAAAATAGTTACACGTGTATAGAGGGCAAATGGGTAATCTGTGCGTCATTAACTCATCTCATCTAAGGAAAAATTGACCGAATTGACCGATAAATTGACAAAAGTAACGAATTTGGATGAAAACATGGATGGAGGCCTAGATTTGAAAAGTGGAAAAAAAAAAACGGGCCTATGGTTGTCTTTCGGGTTAAAAAACAGGCCTAAATCTGTTTATAATCCAAAATAAATCTACACTCTACAGTGAGACGAGGAGGAGGAGATGGCAAGGTTTTACTTGATGAAAAATAAAAGTGGAAGAGATATCTATTCCAAGGTAACTTTATATAGTCGTTATTGCTAAACCCTAAGATGACATAACTGAATCAAGCCCAATCTCATCTGGTCAGGCCCAACATTGTGTAAAGACTCAAGAGGTTATCACAAGCATCAACATTGCTAGAACATTGAGTGGAGTGGAGAGACTTTGACACAACTTATTGTCACAATGATTTTGCCAAGCCAATAAGATGTTGTTACACCTGGCACTGCAATTTTCAAACAGGCAAGGATGTTTTGGAAGAAAAAAAAATGGAGATCCTTCTGGCTCGCCTATATCCATGTTCGTAACTAATGTCATGTTCTTACACTACGTAAAATGCAATGGTGGACATATACCATGATAAAGTTCTCTATAGCAACACGAAGTTCGAAAGTAAAAAACCCTGATTTGATTCCAAAATTATAAACATAACAATACTTACATTGTCTGCAGATTTTAGGCACATGCTCTGAAGGTTTCAGAAACAAATGAAGATAATTTTCCATTAAAGGTAATGTTGAAATGTATCAAAACTGCTTTAGGTGATGTTAGTGGCATTCCCTATCTTCCACAAAGATAGCCTTCAACTCATTCTCCTTTCCATTGAAACCATCAATAACGCAAGCTAGCTTTGCGTTTAGTTCATTTGGCATAGCCTTTTTTTGCGAGATATTTCTTCAAGGGGTTTCAAACTTTCAATTCTTATGCAACTGTCATTTGTTGGTGACAAATCTTCATCACCATTTTCATCCAAGTGTAAAACTCTTATTTGGTGCAACTCTTTTGTGTGAGAATGTCTAGATTGACTGCAGATATTCTGTAATGTTGTTTGAAGTTTATTAAATATCCATTGTTAGTAATAGTCCCTGTAATGCTTATGGACTTTTCTGTGGATGATAAATCTATGAAGCTGTTAACTAATGTGATGTTAATAGTGAAATAGTGTATTAGGAGTGTTAACTTTATAATTAGTTGTGTGTGTTGACTAAATATGTGGGTGTAGGACATCCACACATTTTGCTTGTAAGGTCTTTTATAGACCAAGTAGAAGAGAGAGTGTATTATCTCTTTAACTTAATGAAATTAGAGAGAGTGAGAAGAACCAAATAGGTTCCCACTTCTCCATTAACAAAATCACCCACAAACATCTATTTTTAATCACCCAAACAACCAACAATTGGTATCATGTCAGGACCTGACTTTGGGCTGCCAAGTTTAGTTAAGGGCCACCCAGGTTATGGGGGGGTCTAGTAATCAGTTTAGTGTAATTAGTAGCTAATTTCTAATTGTATTACCCGTAGCTAATCTTGATTAGTACACTCCGTGTGAGTCACACGAGTTGCAAGTTAGGTTAGTCTTTATATTCTTGTTCTGTAGAAGTGACGTTAATGAAAAATTAACCACAAACATATCTTTTCTCCCTCAAAATTCTATTCTCCCCAGTCTATCTCTATCCTTAGAGATCAAGAGTAGCTTCTGTGTTAATTTGTAAGGCAGGTCCTTACAATTGGTATCAGAGCACTCGATTCATGTGTGACCGAGTGACAATGAAGATCAACAGGGTTGAGTTTGAAGCTGGTGAAAAATTCGATTGCCGAATTGATGATTGAATTAGAAGCTACAATGAAGAATTCGTTTGCTGATTTGAAGGTTGCGCTGGAAGCTCTCACTGCTGAGTATAAGGATGTGGTTGATTGTGTAAGTAAGATGAAACCAGATGAACTTAAACCCTCATATGAATTTACACATGAAATCGGCGCAAATTTGGAAGTAATTCCTATTGAGTCAAAACCAGTGAGTGATTTCACCCCCAATTCTTCAATTTCTATAGATTCAAGTCTAGCAGATGAAGGAAATTATAGAACTACAGCCGAAATCCATTTCTCTAACATGGATGAAGCTAGTTCTGTAGATGGAATTCAGAAATACAATGGTGATTCAACATTTCTAGCTTATTAGGAAGGCAAACCTTTCATTTATACACATACTTTTCTTAATGTCTTTGTGGAATCTCAAGGTACATAAATTAGGGTTCATCAGCAGAGTAAATCCAATAACATGAATCTGCTTTCCGATGACGAATTTCGGCAAAATGATGATGGGAAGTTTACCACTGATGATGACCTTAATCAAATTACTTCTTACATACTCGAATCATTCAAGGTAAATGCCATCTTACATGTATCTCCATTTACTTTTGTATGGGTTGTATTCCTCAATGGTGATTTTGTACGAGTGATATTTGATCGTGGGAAAGAGTTTAAAGATATTGAAAGGTATTCTTATTATGTTGGGGGTAATTCTGCAATCAATTCTGAGCTTGTTCTTCGACAGCGGTACAATTCAGTTGTATTTGTGTGGATTAAAAGTGAAGGCAGTTGTTATGTTTGGAATCTATTTATTAAAAAATAGGGTTGTCAATGGATATTCGATATCCGGTAGCCGTTTCCGAATATCCGGATTCCGTTAGGTTAATATCCGACATAACGGTTATCCGATATCCGATAACCTTAACTTAACTGATATCCGTTTATTAACATAACGCAATACCCGGTTAAGGGAGTTTCCGTTAGTTTAACATCCGATACCGTTAGTGTATAACTATATCATAAAATTTTCGATACTTAATACCTTTAGGTTTACTCTTTAGCCATTTGATTACGTCTCTCCTAAGTAAATATCGGAAATTATCAAAATTAACGGAAATTATCGGAAATTATTGAATATTAACGGAAATTATTGGAAGTTTTTTGTATCATGAGTAGATAACGGAAATTATCGAATAATATCCGATAGCTTATCCTTAACCTTATCGATATGGAATTTTTGAATTCCGACGGATATTATCGGATACCGGATATCCGATAACCCTTAACCTTAACCTTATCAGTATTGCCAATATCCGATGGATTTTTATCCATTGACAGCCCTAATTAAAAATGGTAATTGTCTTGATGATAGCAAGCTGGGTGAGATAAGACCACTCCTATGGATTGTTTTGACGCTTTCGATACTTCAAGTGACACGGGAAATGCATGTTATTGCACAAGGAATGCTAGATCAGAGGCTGGCTGGAGATACCCATCTTCTAACTCAAATGGGACAAGTTCAAAAGGGTTTTGTTGCAGCAGCTTCAAATCCCAGTCAGAATCTACTAAACTGCACAAGTATGAGTGTTAGTGCCTTAGTGGGATATTTACATATATGCAAGAAATAGGAATTTTTTATGCGGTAGCCTGGTTGTTGCTAGTTGGGTATCGAATCGAGGAGGGTTGCTAGTAGTGATAATGAGTCAGGATGCTTGTAAGGTTTTTACTAGAATGCTACTACAAGGTACTGATTCCGAAACTGAATTAATACTTCATGTGATAAGAGGGTCTGAGTCTGAAAATGCACCTTTACTCTTTGATCAGTTGCGGGTTAAATTTATGTACTCTTCTGCACTATGATAGCCAAATATGCATATACCATGACCTGTTAACAGTGAAGGAACACAATCTATTTCTTCTTCATCTTACAAACGATACGATGTTATCACAAGCTATATATGCGCCCCTTCATGAATCAACTGGGGCTTTTGACTGAAAGTTCCTTCTTAGAAACTCTGACAACTTTGAACATGCAGATCGTCCTCCTTGTAGGCAGTTCAGGTAGTCATCCACTGAACATAAAATAAGATAAATCGGTGAATAACACAAACTACTATGAAAATGGTATTTTCTAGTACCAGCAAATGGAAGAGGACTTTGATGACATGCACTGTACCTGACATTGCACCGCGAGTAACAGATGTGATGATTCCATGTTCCATAGGTTCACCTTCAGCCTGTTTTGATTCCTCAGAAAGGACTGATTGAGCAGAGTTAGGGAAGACCAAATAACTGAAGGCCTGTAGTTTCTGTAAATCAACCCAATGAAACATTTCAAGATCAGTTCATTTTTAAGCAAATCATTGCACTAGATAAACTATGAAACATATGAAAAAGACGGCGGAACATTTGTGGGTTGGTAGTCTAAACTCGTTAACATCTTTGGTCATTCAGGAAGCTGTATCATAACATCATGTCCTTGGGAAACAAAAGAAAGGAAGAAAACAAAAAAGATCTCAATAGTGAAAGAGTTGCACTCAAGATCATCTTTGAACTGTAAACCATAAGTTGCAGACAGAAAAAATGTATGAGGCGATTGAGAGCGGTCAAGTTGTGATAAGATACTAACTTGCTCTTCTGCCTTGGTGGGATCCAGAACTAAAGATCCTGCTTCTGACACGCCACAACAGATAGAGACTACGAAAACAGCAGCAAAACAGTAATTAGGGTTCGGAATATAAAGTTTCTATACAACAAGTTGGTAAGTAAAAAAGTAAAGACAACCCCATGCTTACCAGCAAGATGTTTTAAAGGAATCCCAGCATCCACTAGAGCTGCACAAGCAGCATTAACGGCACAAGGAAGAAGCTGGGAAAAATCTGTGTCAAGGAAGTGTTCAACACCCTAAATAACTTAACGAACAGATATCACATCCATTACCTAACAAGAAGGAACTCATATGACAAACTGACCCAGGAACTTTAGGTATATAACAAGAAGATATCCAAAAAGCTGCCTGATTTTACAAGTATTGCCTTATTGGTGGTTCAGACTACCAGACGCATCAACTCACGACTCTTCTACAGATTACGTGGAAAAAAAAAAAAAAATCTATGTATGAAGGATACAGCGCCGTCATCGTTAACAACCTGAAGTATAACAGAAGTTGTGGTATTCGGATTAATAGTCAAATGACAAATACTTAGCAAGGTCCTTCTTAGTATCATTTCATACTCCCTTTCTGCTTTGCCTGGAAAAGGTAAGAGAACATGTTAAACAAGAAGTCGTGCAAACTAAGAATGAACTTATAACATTTGTTGGGATCAGTCCAGTTGTATAGATTAAAGACAAATAAAGCCAGGGTTTCTGATATGATATTAAAATCTCACCAATCTGCCCGTTTAGGCTTCCAAACGACCTCTATCGAAGCTTTTTCGGGGTTCTCATTCTTTTTTGTTCCCGCTTTTGGCCCATAAACCGCAGCAAGCACTATGGTATCCCCTACGTATGAGAAATAAAACATGACAACAAAAGTCAAAACTTATTATGTTAACAATATTAGAATTTCAACATAGAATGATGTTAACCTGAAAAGAAAAATTCAGGTAGAACGAACAAAAAAACATCATCCTTCCATTTTCAGTTTTAACATTGTTGCATTTACAGAATACCTTGAGACCAACGGCTGAACCATGAGCTCGATTGAGAAGATTACGAGAACAAGCAAGCGGTCTTAACTGATATGGTGTACGGCCATCCACTCTATCTACCTCCATTTTCCAGCACTAGTTTTATCTAGTTTCAAACAATGTAAACAAAATCAGATAACTTAACCATCTACACTTTATCAACCAAAAATAAATAAACTCTCTCACCCATTTTAATAAACATGGGTGAAGCAATAGTTTAATAAGATAACTCGTTACAACTTTACAATTATGAGCTACACAGGAACTTGCTTAGAGTGTCTGAGGCAAATTCACAAAATCACTAATAGACATAAGTTCTAACAACCCGATTTATAATATTTCTCCAAAATACTACAAAACCCATGTTTTAATTTCATAGTCGAGAAGATATTGGCATAAAAAAAGAAAGAGATTTTTACATTCAAGCTTGAAAACAGATCACTGCCAACAGTACTAGGGCTGCACATTGGGTGGGTTTGGACTCACCCGCCACCCTACCTGCTGATGGCGAAGTATTAGTCGAAACATATCAAAACGGGTAGTTTCACCCGACCCACATTTCAGCGGGTTAGGTCAGGCTGGTGGCGGGTTTACCCGTCATCCAACATAATTAACAGATAAAGAACTGAGAAGTAAGTTACTCCATGTAAGTGACTATAATGATTCAATTACACACCCAAAGAGAAATCATGTAACCATCACACATAGAGAGTAATTAATGTTAATGTTGCTGACAGAACCAAGAACAGATCAAATCAAGTTAATCAACACCACCCTCACAAAGAAAGCAATACACAAAAGAAAAGCGAAAATATGAACAAGTTTACTGCATTTTACAAAAACAAGAAAAAAATAAACAAAAAATAAAGATAAAAGAAAGCAAAAGTGGTATGTAAATTACTTTTTGTGCTTGATAGATTGCAGCTTAGGATGCGTAGCTAGGGTTTTTGTTACAAATCCCCTTTCTTTTTCTTTTTTTTTGTGATTCCTGTGAACAACAACAAGGAGATTATGAAGTCAAAAACGAAACCCTTGCATAATAAACAAAATCGTATTCATGGCTTAATCTTGAGAAGAAAATAAACAAAAACAAAATCAAATTCATGGTATCAATTCCAGACCTAATTAAAATAAAAACAAAATCGAATCCGACCTTACCTAATTAGCCTGTTGCTGCTGGTGATTAGACGAAGATTTGAAGAGTGAATCTGATTTCTGAATGAAGAAGAGAAACTGCGCCTCTGAGAGCGAACATAGAGGAGTGAGAATTGACAGCCGTCTAGGTATTTAGGTTAGATACCTTCTTCACATTTCTACGGGTAGGAAATAATCCAGGGGTCACGAAATATTTATGCGGGTGAGCGGGTAAGTCAGGTTGGGTAATGCCAAAGTCATAGTCGACCTGTGCCATCAGCGGGTAAGGTCGGGTGCGGGTGAAAACAGGCGGGTGTGGGTCGGGTTTGTGCAGCCCTAGGTGTGGAAGCAGCTGGGTAACCATAAGGGGTAAAATAAACGAGAACTTGGTGACCGACAAGGAAGATTCGCAAGGGGATATACAAGCTAGGGGTGTGCAACGGACGGACGGTTGTGGATTAGGGGTCACCCGTAACCAATTTGTCGAATTTGCGGATTTAGAAAATCAAACCGTGTCCGGTCCAATCACCCGCGGATTTTACATCCGCGGATCAGCGGGTGATACAGTTCGGTTGCGGATTAACCGCGGATTTACTCGGGAAAAAAAAAGTAGAACAAATAAAAATACTAAGTTCAGAAACATGAAATTTTAACGCAAAAGATAGTACTGGTAACACAAAAGAGTGTTGTGTTTTTTTTTTTTAACACAAAAGAGTGTTGCAAGTACTAATTCTTGCAACAACGGAAGGTAAACTATCAAATGCAAAAAGTCTGGTGCCAAGCCAATGGAAATTCTGCTACCAAAAAAGTGTCCTTGGATTTGAGTACTAGTTCATTCAATCCACAATTGATATGTCCGGAATTTCTTTCAAGATTTCTTCCGCATCTGTAAAATAAGAAGGAATGTTTGCAATTAGATAACATTGAATTGTGATCATACTACAAGTACCAATTGACTAAAAAAACTGAATCATGACAGACACCACTATCATATTCTTGCTCAAAACCATGAAACAAAACAGAGCTACGCATAATGCAGCATTCGAGAGATGGACAGAAAGAAGAATAAAATGACTAGAGAGATCAATAAGATATAGGAAATCATCTATGACTTGACTGAATTCAAGTCTTTTTCTAAAAGTTTTCGAGTATACGTTCTGTTAAGGGAGGTAGAAAAGAAAAAAGATTCTTATACGGTGGGCACACATAAGTGGAAAATGTTAAACTAACGTCCTGTAACAACTGCCAATTCACGACTGCTACACAACCAAAACCAAGCTGGCCAGGGCTCGAATTTCATGCTTAAAGTCATATTATTGATTCCCCAACGTTCACTGGAAAAAGGCAAAAAAATCCCAACTAAAGTTTAAGAACAATGGTATGGTGTTGTTTAGAAATCAGTCCACCATGAATTTTTCTATCAAAAACTCAAAGCCTTTTACTTTGGGTCTGAAACAAAAGTAGATTTTCATTTGCTCACTTATGAGTCTCTCGTCAACAAAACTAACTTCAACAATAAGTCAGTCATCAAGCCATAAACATACCTTAGTTACAGATACTTTCATACATTCCCAAGAAATGTTTACAACTAGGTACTCGATCTTTGTAAAAACATTTAAGCATGAGTATAAATCAAAAGGAGTGTCAAGTGGAACTACCTTATTAGCAGCGTGATCAAATAACACTAAATAATACAGATTTCAGGTCATCTACAGAAAAAAAATGGTGAGAAAACTGAGATCCTTTCCAAATATATAGGTAAGCTAGCTCAAGTCGCTGCTGCAGCAAAAGGTAAAATAAGAGCACAATAAGTTGTTGGATTCACTCGAGCTTTCTACAAACGAACCCATGCCATTACAATTCCTTGATTAGTAATGTTTATGGTGCATTTCTTACACTCCTGCTCACTCCTTTTAGAGATGGTTTATCATATGATTTGACTATTATCAGTTCATATTGATAAGAAATCCAAACCAGCAAAATAACTAAAGGATACATCACATTCTCTCATTGGGATAAGGTCAGGTGACTAACAAAATCCAGAGCTAAAATAAATCACTTTCATGAAGTTGGATAAATGATATAAAGACAAAATAACAATACTATTACACACAAGGACAATGTCAAAAAGCATGTAGAATCACACAAATGTTACTTGTAATTCAAAATGATAACCGACAAATATTACCTGTTTAGTGAAGTGGGGGTTTTCTTCCTTTTCTCCTTTGCTTGTTCAGTGAGTTTTTTTATGAAAGTAACTTAGAACAACAACAAAAAAATAAACCAAATCAGGAAAAGATAAACCAAGTCAAAATCCCTAAATCAGAAAAATAAAATGAAAATCCCTAATTCTGGATCAGAAACTTACGTTTTACCAGAGTTGTTGGACCAAAATCAAAATCCCAATTTGAATCCTTAGAATAAGCTTTGTAGCATTAATCTTTGGAAGAAACTTACTAAATCTGTCGATGAATAAACTTGTTTGCTTTGAACAGAAACTTACCGAAACCACAAAATTAAAATCTGTATTTGAATCCTACAAATAAACTTGGGTTTTTGATTTGGTTTATCATCGATTTAGGAATCATGGAAGAGAGACAAAAGGGTTCATCATCGATTTAGGAATCATGAAGAGAGACAGAAGGGTTAGGGTTATCATGGATTTAGGTTTCAAAGTTTCTCTAGGATTAAAATGTTTAAAGAACTCAAACTTCCAATATTATCCTTAGTAATTATATTAAATATCCTTACTACCCTACGGTGCGGTTTAATCCGCGGATTTACAAAACCAACCGCAACCAAACAGCTAAACCTTGCGGATTTGAAAACTCAACCGTGACCGGTCCATAGACTCTTGCGGATTGGTTTTCACCCGCAATTTTGCGGACGGTTGCGGGTGAAATCCGCGGTTTCGGTTATTTTGCACACCCCTAATACAAGCATATACGCTGGCGGAAAGTAGCTGTAGCAACGAGTTAAATCCTAAACAGTTCATTGTGGGCCTGGAAGAATTACCTAATAGAGAAACGAACTCTCATGTAGGGGTGAGCATGGGCACAGCTATGGACCTTTTATCTCATCGCATCCAATCCATTGCACTACGGTTTCAAATTTGGCATCGCATCCAATCCATATCCAACGGTTTGCATCCAAATGGATGCATGGATGGGCCAATTGGATGCGGATAATCCAATGGATTTGTTTTAGTTAAAATTTATAGTAAAGAAAATAAGCTGACACAAATGACTCCTTATAAAACCTAAATATAAATATGCCATGTACAACACCCCAAGCAAACATCTTAAAAATTCCTAAATAATGCATAGTATTTTCTAGAACTATATAAATTCCCTTTACTTAACGGATATGGATGTCCAACAGATTTTCAAGGTTGCATCCGGGCCCGATCCGTTGTCCGTTGGATTTCAAAAATTCCATCCGTATCCAACCCATTAACGAACGGTCCGGGCATCCATCCGCAAATGAACGGTTGGTCCCGGTTGAATCCGCGGATTACGGGTCAAATGCTCACCAGTCTCATGTAGCAGACTAGCAGTTGTGGAAGAAATTATCAAGGCCCAGTTGGGAGAGGGAAAATCTGTTCAAGTATCAATCCATAGAACTGTTTCCTGTATAAGTCACCATATGCAAATACCGGAGCACATTCATGTAACAAACACCATAGTGCTATCGGAAAAGACAAAGGAGGTAGTTCGAGAGAGAGAGGAAGGAGAAGGAAGCGGTGGGATATGAAGACACCCAACTTGCCACCGCGTCTCAACCTTTTCAATTTCTTAACGCAATTCCTATTAACATGATTGATCCGCCAACATCAACCGCCGACAAGGATGTGGATGATCAATATTGGTCTATTAGTGAAGATGGGGATGGGTTTTTTTTTTTCTGATTTAGGGGCAATGGAGGAACAAGAGAGGGCAGAGCAAGAAGATGACATATGAACGAAAATATCAAAGAGAAGCAAGAACAATTAATGATGGAGAAGGAAAAACTCCGTAGAGCAGTACAAGCTGTGGGGTGTCTAATGCGATTACCATTGAAGGGATGGAGTGTTGGAAAACCACCGGTTTTTATGTGAATAAAAATTTTATTATAAAACGGTTTTTCAAAATAAATAAAATACCTTCCAAAATTATCTCTTAGTTTTATTGGGTAAGTTTTTATCTTACATATATATATGGAATTGCACTAGGGTTTTGATAAATATAGAAAAAAAAATCTCTCTCAAATCCACCGGTGTTGCATACCTCTTCTTCTTCGTTTTCTATGTTTGATCGAGGTTTTTTAAGTGCTAACGATTCGTGAGTTTTCCATTTAATAAGTTCTAAAAGGACAAGTTTGAATGTGCTATTCAAATTTGTTAGGATTATTGTATCTTGGAGGCGAGATGTACCCGTAGGGCTATAGCATCATCTATTCGAGTGTGGCAGGGCATTCTTGTCTTAAGGACAGCATGTTGAACATGTGCCTCAATCCACAAATTACCAATTTGTTCATTCATGGTGTTTAACAGGGATGTGGAAGACGTCAACAATTGAATGGGAGACGACATAAAAACAGATAAGTGCCTCTTATATTAATTAGTTGTTTGATATATTATGAATTTTAATTGTTATTCCCCAACAATCTTAAGACAAGAAATTATATATTAGAGTAACAATTAAGAAAGAATCGAATTGGGTTTGATAAGTAGCTCTCGTACTTATACACGGTGACTGTTTTTTCACTTTACTTGTGATCGTGATGAACCTAACTGGTTTATATATGGGTATCTTTTATATCCTCAGAATTTCGGTACATAGTGTGTGTGCTATAGAAAAGGAAAACCAAGTCTTTGTCTTGCATATGAGCTATTTGATGTCTTACGTGTGAGAAATTTTTCTCATACAATTTTTAAAAATTGAATGAAATCAAAATTTGTCCTGTTGGTTATTGAGCTTCACGAGTCATGCTTTTGATGTGTCTCATGATCTAACCATGTGGAGTATGGGCTATTAATTAGTTTTTTAATTGAGAATGTTTCTTGCAGTTGTCAATTAATAAAGTGGTTGATTGTTTGACAGCAGAAAGCTTTCATCTGGCCTGGTACATACCGGCGTTTCTAAAAGTGTGTGGTGGCAAGTGCATTAACATACCGACATGAGCATGATATGCGGGACATATAGCTGATAGTGTGTGGCGAGGAATTCTTTCTTTTGTCAGTGGTTGTCCTTAAAAGTAAGCTACGACTCAGTCCGTTATTTGAAGGACGTTATCTCTTTCTCACAAAACTCAAGTGTTAAGAGGAATGGTCGTACTGATTTTTGGAATATGATTTGGCTCCGTTCCGAATTCAACATGGAGGCATGCTTCATTCCTTAGAAGTATTTTACAGGTTCGTTTTCTCGGTTAGCAAAAAGCTATCACTTGTGTGGTACATTTACAAGAGTATCAACATTTCGACTTGATACTTGGGACAAAGAGATGACAACAACATGTTATCATATGGTCTAGTGCCTACACGAGGGTGTTGAGGTTGATACGCATATTAAGAACTGACTAGTGAATACCGAAATCAGTTGGCATTTGGACAAGGAACAGGTCTTTGAGTCTCTTTATTGATATGGCTGAACTGAGCTCAATACTATGGGAGATATGGTTTATGCAAGATTACTGGTGGATCATATAACACGAAAAGGTGATTATTATCTTTGAAATGTCGTTTGTATTGGGATAATTTGAGTGCCAACATATTGCTTAGCGAGATATTAGTATCTAATAAGTTGTAGATGCTAATGGTCGGTGGTCGCTTAAGGCCTAAACTAGTTTAGATTTGTAAAATCAAAAGTTGCTGGTGCTGATCTTTTGAGGAGGGACTTTGGAAAATTCATAGTAAACTGAATGTTAGTCTGATGGGACCACTAGTTATAGACTTCTTTGTTTGAATAAATTACTTATCTGTGAGGGAAAGAAATGATTGTCAGGTGGTACATTATGTAATTAGACAACTAATGAATTATAGTGGTACAGTATCTGCCATTATGTAAAAATTCATGGATGCCAACGGGGCTATCCGAATACTCTGCAATTTTACCTTGACGAAGAAGTGGAAGCACTGTAGGTTCTAGTCTTCTATAGAGAAGGAAACGGGTGAAATATGGTTCTGTTATACTTTGGGTTTGTTCTCTCAATTCGGCAGGGATTGCTAGGGAGGGATAAATATGTCTTATCAAGTCAATAGACGTGCATAGAAGGACCTCTATTATCCTTAATTGATGGGTCGTTTCAAGCTAAATCTTTCACTACAGCTTGAAGATCTGTTCTAGGTGGCACGTAGTAATGCACATTAGAACCATAGAAGTACGCTGATCAACTCCTTTAGTATTACCGAACACTGGGAGCATCAAATGGCGAATGTGTGTACTGCCGAGTTTCAAATGTATACACCAGTTCCGCAAATGGTTGAAATAGTACCACATTCTTGAATAATTAATTTTTGATAGCTAACTTGGTTGTAAGTGTAAGTCATCCAGGTAAGAGATTTGCGTGCGAAGATGAGGCGATGGATGCGGGAACTGGAACACTAGATTGTGCCAACAAAAGTGAGCCCTGCATCATGCAAATTATACCCGGTGGAGTACGAAAAGTTAATTTGCAATTGATTTCCTACTTTGGAACCCGCGTCGGTACCAACCCCCATCTGGGTGCGTGTTTTATTTCGAGTTGTGTAAATCTCATGTTGGGTAGGAATTGGTAATTGACGGTGCAGCCTCATAACAATTATTCAATGTGACTGTCGTTGAGAAGGTATTTAGGTTGTACACATTTATAGTGAGGCTCTTTTGTGCTGAGATTTTCAACTACGGGAGATGCGGATCATCTTGCGTTGATAAATTATTGCATTTGTTGTTGTTGTGTACTTGCTCAAAGCAAGAGGTTTGTCTAGAATTCATCATAAATGTAGGGGAAAAGACCTATGATCTTGATGGCAATCCATCAACTGTGAGAGGTATATGATGAATGTATCAAACAACCTTGAAGAAGATAAGAAAGACATGTGTTTATGGACCACTTCAGGTAGCCATAATTTAGAGAAAATAAGTAATATGAAAAATTGTGCATCTTATTTGCACATGTCAGTGTGTAATGATACACAGAAAGTATCCTTGACAGGTTAATCAGATGAGGAACAAACTATAAGGTTTGCAGAAAATGAAGTACACCTGATGCAACCTGACTTTATATATATATTTGTATAAGCTTAGATACTAATCTTATTTATTGCCTCTATTATGATATATCTTGTGATATGATAAATATGTTTTACATCTACTAATAAATCGGTGTTGTTTAAGATTTGACAGGAAACTAATATGCAGTTGATGTGGTCTAAAGGATCAGTAGGTAACCAAAATAAATTTTGAGGATATAGTTTAAATCTAACGTGTTTAGTATGTGTTGTAAAAACAGATGTGCATGTCCATGTTTACCTTGGAAAACCACCAGGGATGTTCGACTAGAGGATCGGATATTGGAATGCATGAGGTACATATTTAATTTCAAATATGTGATATATATTGCACCAACCTTAATTTTGAGGAAGCCAACGTGCTAGTGAATAGTACATGTATTTTTGTATGCTTTACAACCACCTATGGAATATTTGATATTTATGATTTGATGAAAGACCAAGTTAGTTGATATGATCTAAAGGATCAAAGGGAACCGAAGAAATTAAGAAAATGGTCTTTTGTCAAACTCGATGAGTTTAATGTTTGTTGTAAATGTAATTATATAAAGTGTATACAAATACACTAGTATCTCAAAAAAATTACTTTGGATGATCGATCGAGACTTGAGATAATTGAGGTACATCTTAAATTGTGTATACGATACATATTGTAATTGACCTTAAGAGATGTTGTTGTTTGAATATCGAAAAATCTTAGCTTATGTGTGTACCCTCTTAAGGAGTGTCTATCTAAGGAAGTCCTTAAAATAGACATGATGAAATTGGTTTTCGAAATCAATGTTCGTGTGCTTTAATTCAAGCGGGAGAGGAAGCCGAATGGCTATTAGTATGTTCTTAGAAGATATTCCTCTGTGACCGAAGCTGTGGCCATCATTGCGTAAACTCAATTGACTATGTGAGTCTAAAGTAAATGAGCAATGACAAAGTCTAGACATACTCGAGAGAAGGCTAATTAGGTAAGACAACTATACTCTCTAATGAAGTAATTTTAGTTGATTCATGAAAGTCAAAAGAGAGTCTCGGTAGACATGTAAAGTCAAAAGAGAACCTCATGGACATAGTGAAGTCAACAGAAAAAATTAGTGATCCTTTGTGAAAGGATAATCTAGAGAGATAGTTTGAAATTATACATCGAGGGGATGGGACTTAAGCTCACAAAATTAAACTTGCCATGAAGGATACTCAACCTTGGCATTGGATATCCCAAGATCAAGGTTTGAATGAGACAACTAATTTATGGTGGGTAAAGGTAAACACTATGGAGAATTATATTCTCTTTGTCCCTTCCCTATGGTGTAGATGTGATAGTGTGACTGCATGTGAAGGATGACTTTTAATGAGTCTTAATGAGTTCCATAGTTTCAATTTAAGATTGAAGTGGGGTGTAGCAAAGAAACACTCTTGATGGAACTCACCTATCTGAATGAGGAAGTGGGGCGCTTCCTATGAGTGGTGATTCTCTAGAGCATTCTGAGAAACAAGATATCGTCCGGGGGCCAAAATGGACACAACTACGAGCTTGGCGAAGAACCTACGAGATATCTTGTGTGGTTGTTATTGCGAGTTACACCAAATGTTAGACAGTTCAAGACTTTATAGACACTGGCTAACAAGTAATTCCGGTAATCTCTCACTAAGCAAAGGTTCAAGACCTAATGGACACCTATGCCTATTCGTGATATTTCTGGTTTTTCGTGTTTTATCGTATTTTCATTCATGTGGGGGATTGTTGGAAAACCACCGGTTTTTATGTGAATAAAAATTTTATTATAAAACGGTTTTCAAAATAAATAAAATACCTTCCAAAAATTATCTCTTAGTTTTATTGGGTAAGTTTTTATCTTACATATATATATGGAATTGCACTAGGGTTTTGATAAATATAGAAAAAAAAATCTCTCTCAAATCCACCGGTGTTGCATACCTCTTCTTCTTCGTTTTCTATGTTTGATACGAGGGTTTTTTTAAGTGCTAACGATTCGTGAGTTTTCCGCTGCCAAGTTCTAAAAGGACAAGTTTGAATGTGCTATTCAAATTTGTTAGGATTGTTGTATCTTGGAGGCGAGATGTGCCCATAGGGCTATAGCATCATCTATTGTAGTGTAGCTGGGCATTCTTGTCTTAAGGACAGCATGTTGAACATGTGCCTCAATCCACCATTACCAATTTGTTCATTCATGGTGTTTAACAGGGATGTGGAAGACGTCAACAATTGAATGGGAGACGACATAAAAACAGATAAGTGCCTCTTATATTAATTAGTTGTTTGATATATTATGAATTTTAATTGTTATTCCCCAACATGGAGAGTATGGTAGAAGAAAGTATAATTGGGGGACTAATGATGGCGATGGATAGAGAGAAAGCTAGGATTGCTAAGAACAAAAGGGTGACACAAACCGGTATTACTGATGATTCTTTAACGGGGGTACAGATGCTACTAGAAGAAGGTAATGAAGAGGTTGGTAAGAATGGGGATACAGGGAGGGAATCATAAAGTGGGGATATAAGTGAATTGGAAAGAGAGGATAGGTGGGAAGACGTTGGCGATGGAGAAAGTGAAAACATGGGAGAAACAACACCAATCACGAGATTTTGTGCGAATGTTTTGGCTAGTTTGAGTAGAGAAAAGAATAGGCTGCAAAGCTTACTAAACAGTATATATAGAACCGGAGGGGTCAAAACAACAGAGAAGAAGTAATAGCGCTAAGGGCAGATGGTTCCAATGATAGGGAAAACTCTTTCATGGAACATAAGGGGTTTGGGTGCAGTAGATAAACGTACGGCTACTAACTCAGTGTTAACAAATTGGAACCAGATGTGGTGTTGTTGCAAGAAACAAAGCTGGAGAATTTTACCTTGCAACTGAGAAGATAAGTTTGGAACAATCCCAATGTTGATTACGGTTACATTCCTTCTAGGGGCACAAGAGGAGGCTTAAGCATCATGTGGAGGAAATATAAAATAGAACTTATAGATAAGTTGGAAGGAATCTATTCGCTTTCTTGTTTGTTTGGGTCGACTGATTCTAATCTTGTGTTTTACATCTCTAACATATATGCTCCCAATGATAGGAAGAACAGACGTACTCTGTGGAAAGAATTGGGAGAGGTTATAGGAATTTGGGGTTACCCGGGGTTCTTAGGAGGGGATTGGAATGTTACTAAATCTGTCGGTAATAAAAATAGAACAAGAGGTATCAGCAGAGCCATGAGAGACTTTGTTAGTTTTATCTCAGATTTCGATCTTGTTGACTTGCCCCTCAGTGGCGCGAAGTACACATGGTCTAATTTCCAGGTGGATCCTTACTGCAGCAGGATAGATAGGTTTATTATTAATCCTATGTGGGAGGCAATGTTTCCGGATACATTGCAAATAGCGAAGCCAAGACCTGTGTCAGATCATACCTCTTTGATGCTAACAACTACTATGATGAACTCGGGCCCGAGACCCCAAAAATTCGAGATTATGTGGTTGTTAAGTGAGGATCTAAAAGTCAAAATGCAAGAGTGGTGGACTGAGTTGACGTTTAATTGTAATCCATGATTTGTTTTCTGCAAAAAATTGATGGTTGTAAAACAGAAATTAAGCATTTGGAATAGAGATTGTTTCGGCAAGACTAAAAAGAAGATGGACGAGATTTTGCTTCAAATACAGATGGTGGATTGTGCGGACGAAGATAGAATCATCACAGAAGAAGACATTTCTAATAGGGTGAACTTAAAGAAAGAGTATCTGGAGTGGGCTAATTTGGAACACAAAAGGATCAAGAATAAAGCTAAGGGATAGTGGATCGAAGATGGAGACAGGAACACTCGTTTTTTTCATAGAATAGTGAATCAAAGGAGAAGAGCCAGCACCATTGCTAGCATTAGAATTGACGGTGAGCTGACGGAAGATCAAAAACAAATATGGAGCATTTGCAGGAGTTCTATACCGAGTTATACAAATAAGATGTGGCTCACAGGCCATTTCTGGAGGACGTACAGTTTGAGCAAATTACAACAACCCAAAGTGATGAGATGGAGATGCAAATTACAAAGGAAGAAGTAATATTAGTTATCAAACAAATGGAACTCAATAGAGCGCCTGGTCCAGATGGGTATCCGATTGAGTTTTATTCACACTTTTGGGACGTCATTAAAGAGGATTTCATGAGCATGGTCAGCTTCTTTAGTACAACTGGGTTTCTGGATTGGAGAACCAACAATACTTTCATCACTCTTATTCCCAAAAGACACAATGTGGAGTTCGTCAAAGACTATAGACCTATAAGCCTCATCAATACATGCTACAAAATTATCTCATACGTACTATCAAATCGGCTCAAGAAGGTACTCCGCACTATCATATATAATTCTCAAACTGCTTTCTTAGCTAAGCGTCAAATAATTGACAGTATCTTACTCGCAAACGAGTGTATTAATTCTAAGATTAGGGAGGCTTCAAATGGGTGGTTGTTTAAACTCGATGTTGAAAAGGCATATGATAAAGTTAACTGGGGGTTTTTGGATACTATCATGAGTAAAATGGGAATGGGTTCAAAATAGAGGAGATGGGTCAGGATTCTGATCTCAATAGCACACTTCTCTATTCTTCTAAATGGCAAGCCTGGGAACCAGTTCAAGAGCTCAAGGGGTTTGAGACAGGGAGACCCTTTGTATCCTTTCCTTTTTACCATGGTAATGGAGGGGTTAAGCAGAATGGTCAAGAAAATGGAGGAAAACAACCTCTACAAAGGGTTCTCGGTGAAACAGAATGGAACACAAGTCTCGCATTTATTGTTTGCCGATGACACAATCTTCTTCTCAAGTGATGACTCCGAACAGATTTTGAACATCAGAGTATTGCTTATTTGCTTTCAAATCAGCTCGGGTTTGAGTGTTAACCCTAATAAAAGCACTGCTTGTAGGTTTGGTGATACAAACACTGATGATATTGTGGAACTGTGTTTCAGGTGAAATTTTGAGGATCTTCCCATTAATTACTTAGGGATGCCGGCTGGCGCACGGTATCGTAACAAATGCATTTGGGACTTGGTTATAGAAAGGATAGAAAGAAGATCCAAGGGTGGCAGGGAAGGTTTTTATCAGATGGGGGCAGATTGGTTCTGTTGAAAAATGTGTTAAGTACCTTGTCTATTTATTTGATTTCAGTTTACTCGATGCCAGCTTCGTGGAGAAAAGACTTAACAATATCATGAGAGATTTTCTTTGGGGTAACAACACAACTGACAAAAAAATTGTACTTGTTTCATGGGATAAAGTGTGTAGATCAAGAAGAGGGAGGGCTGGGAATTAGGAAATTGAGATTGACAAATAATGCCCTGTTATGTAAATGGAATTGGAGATTTTCGACGGAACTGCAAGCACAGTGGAGAGTTATCAAGAAGGAAAAGTATGGAGTGGATAGGCATCAGTGGGACACGAAAACCATTCGGTGATCATACGGCACAGTATGGAAGGGAGTTAATAAGAGATTAGCAAAGTTCAAGACTGGTTTGAGATACATAGTGGGAAGGGGAACAAAAACACTATTTGTGTTGAACTACAGGCTGCTTGTGTTGGACGTGCAAAGTGAACCAAATTCCGAGGAGCAGCTAACATTTTGGGTCTCCCACTCCCAGTTTGTTCCACAAATCCTTGCAACAACTCTCTAAAAATTTCATTCTTAACGGATGATCGATCTGATAACTGTACAGACAAATGATAATTAACAACAATGGAATTAGCCTTAAATTATGATTAATCTCTAAATAATACAAAAGCAAGTAAGGGAGATATTTTCTAAAAACATGTCATTGTGAAATTCGCTCATCTCGTTTCTTGGATATGGTAGAAGGTCAAATTCCTCCAAACTTTTACCTCTGTATGAGAGTATACAGTTAAACCAGCCGACTACTTATCGAAGAGGATCTTCGTGTCAATCGAGATAACTGAAATTAAAGGTAAAGTTGAACCCTTAAAGATTAATGTCTTAGAATGTTGAGAGGAGATACCATAATGCTGATAAGTATACTGGTTGTGAATCTGATCATGATGAACATAGATATTTAGATGTCCGCTGGTTGTTGAGGTGAGAGTTAGGGTTTGGTCCGAAGGAACAAAACTATCCCTTCTATTTATATGGCTTTACATATCTGACCTATTAAATTTAGTATCAACAATATTAATAATAGTAAAGTGATCAAATAACAACTTGAATTAGTATAATACTATGATTAATCATCAACAACAGTAGTAATAATAGTAAAGTGATCAAATATATAACAACTTTAATTAGTCTCATATTATGATTAATCATTAATCTGATTTACATTTTTCATACACAAACTCTAAAGGAAGGAGATGTTTGAAAAAGAAGACGACCAACTGAAGTCGTAGTAGAGAGACTTTCAGATGGTAGAGGAACCAAGGGCAAGCACATCTTGATTTTATGAGAGGAGAAATCATTACGCTAAAGAATCATATATTGTTGGTTTTGAAGAATCTGTCTATTAACCCGTTGGGATGCTCTTGTTTCCACTGGTAGATCACGATGATGATGAATATCGAGATATGTCCGTCGGCTGTTAAATCTACTTAGGGCTAACCAATTATTTCTTTTTCCTAACCCATGACGCTGGGAAGATATGCCCAAAAATAGGGATTTGCTAATGTAGAAAAAAATCTACAAAAGTTTTTGCAGGTAAACAATGATGGTTTTAAGAGGAAAAATCATTGTCTTGTTGATAGCTATTTGACGGTGTTTTGCTTCCATTGAGATGAATTATGAAGAACAAAATGAGAGGAGATTTGTTTGCTGCTGCTGCTGTCGTTGTTCTTTTAGGGTTAGGGTTTACAACAAAATGATGCAGGAACTGAAAACCTATTCTTCTTATAAGCATCTCAAATATGGCCCGTTCAGTTTTGGGCTGTACGGTGAACGTTGATAAAAAAATTTAACGGCCCACATGTATTATACGATTGACCAAAAGAAGTACTACCTATTTGTCTCATACAGGCGGAAGGTTATGAGGCTTTGATTATTTCGTACACGCGGAATACCAAGCCCAAGGCTTTGACTTGTCAAACACATTATTAGTCACCGGACTGGATTATTGGTGACCGCATTAATTCTGGTTGACTAGGAGGAGGCGGAGGTGGATGTACCCTGGAGTGGAGAAGATGGTGAAGTCGTCCTTCGTGAACAAAAACTCGGCTAGATCGTAAAATATTGCACTTACACTAGAAAACTTGCTTCTCAAAGCTGCCACACTCGATCCAGGCCAATGAGCTCGGCATCCCATGTAATTAAAAATTTAATTCGTATGTGCACATTTCTAAGCTTGGATCCTGGAAGTGTTTTTGAATAGTATAGTATTATTATCATTTTTTAAATATAGCTTGAAAAATAGTCTATTTGAAAAATGATAATAATATTTTTCCAGAAACATAGGGAATATCATATACAAATTTTTATTCCATTAAATTAGAAGATTAAAATGATAAGGATTTATGGTCAACAGTATCCACCATTCTGGTAATTTATTTCTATGGACAACAAGCATTAAGCAATTCTCGTGCAAGCTGCCTGCAACAGTATGCATGCAACTTTCTCAACACAATTTGGAATTTTGGTCATTACTTGATTGCCTACCACGTGCTTTGCCATTGCTTGAACCGTTGCGTTTGTGGTATCCAAGATAGCTTGTTGAGCTTCACAGAAGGAAGAGTCGGCACCAAAGCACTTGCATCGGAAAAGGCCATCAAGGGTCTATGCACATTTAAGAGTTTAGTTAAGTCCAAAAACTACAACGATTAGTACTAAGGGGACCATAAGAAAAATGGAATCTTTAACTAAAATAGTCACACAAGTTGATTTCATTTTTAAATTTATTCTCAGAAACGTAGTGGATTTTGGCTTTAAAATCCGCCATAGACTTTCTTATCTAGTTATGGTATTGTTGGTGTTGATGATTTATTGGAAAAAGGTAGTCTTGGATATCAGGGGCGGAGCCAGCCCAGTATAAGGGTGTGCACTTGCATCCCTATTCCAGCCGGCTGCAAAGCCTAATTTGGGCCCAAAGCAAATTTTTTTAACTATCCATAAGCTTCATTTTTATTTTTGAACCCCCTAAATTTTTTTATCTCACCAAAGCAAATTTTTACACCCTTCTTAGTGATCTTGGCTAGCAATTAAGGATACGAGAAGCGTTGGGACGGTAAGCGTCGTGTAATATTCGTTTTGTGAGAATGGAAATTCGGTCCACTATTCGGTGAACGATTCGTGATTCACCGATAGTTAGGAACGGCATACGTCATGTATAATTCGTTTTAGGGATGCACGTTCGGCAGCAAAATACAGCGCATGTTACCTTATAAAAAATTATACAAATGTATTTGTTTAATACAATTTCGAGGTGGGTACTAAGATTTCATCTGTAAAACTGAATATACATAAAATATGTACAAAGGAATCATCAGATAGCACACAGATCAGTGGTCTATTCACTTAATAGTCAACTTGTGGTCGTGTGTTCGACGTATACCACTCCTAGTTTGTTCTAAAAATCCTTGCAACTCTCTAAACAAGTAACAATTTCATTCTTAGCAGATCTGATAACAGGAAAGACTGGAATTATGATTAATCTTTAAATAATACAAAAACAAGTAATTAACAAGATATTTTCTAAAAACATGTCATTGTGAAAATCGCTTATTTCCTTTCTTGCATATGGTAGAAGGTGATGTGCCTCAAGAATTCCTCCAACGAGTATTCAGATTCACCAGCGGATTACATATCTAAGAGGGACTTTAGAGAAAATCGTAACCCAAACATAAATTCAACAGGTGATGAAAAAAATCTTAATCTTTTGAGAGGAGATACCATGATGCTGACAAGTAATCCTCGGAAACGGCCATGAATTCTTTGGTTGTGAATCTTGTTTCCGATCATGATGAACATAGATTTCTTCTTAGATGTCGGCTGGGTGTTGAGTTGAATCTTGAGTTAGGGTTTGGACTGAAAGCGCAAAACTATTCTATTTATACGGTTAGGGCAATATTATTGTCGTTGGTAAGCAATCTAACGGCATGATATGCATTTTACAACTGACCGAAGTATCTCTCATAGACACGGTTGTCATTGTGCCACGTCCATCCATAATAAACCTAGGAATAAAAATCCAATGTCATGATTAGCTGAACTTACGTACATTTTTAAATTTCTTACCGGATTTTTTCTTCTGCTCTTCAATTGATATACTATGACGACAGCGGCAAAATGCAATTTTTTAAGAGCGCATTGCACAAGCCTAGTAAGGGTCAGTCGAGTAAGCATGTGATTAAAAGCAAAACCTGCCTATAAACTAATCTAAAACTTAAGAAAATAATACTTGCTGTTTATTTTAATTTGTAAGACAATTATATTTCACATTGTTGAGATTATTAGTCCCACATGGTTGGGTTAAAATCTGCGGTTTATAATCTATTAGGGCCTCTCCACTCATTGCTGGTTTTGAGTTGGATGCCCATATTCTAATTTGTAAGACAATATTATTTCAGTCATTGACCGCTTTACTCGTGATTTAATTGTCCACGTGTTTGTAAGACACTGAGTATGGAGGGTGGTTGGGTTATTTAAGATCTGCGGTTTATAATTATTAGTCTCCACTCATTGCCAATTGGTTTGGAGTTGGATGCCCTCCCAGCTTGTGATACATGTTTTGACACTGGTATGGAGGGTGGAAGCATTTTGTCTCGTCTCTCTCACTAACAAACTTGCCTCCCTCAAAGATTTCAAGAGAATTGGAGGTACAGTAATTAAATTTGTTGATAGGGATGCATGGGTGATCAGTGTGTGCTGATACTTTTATCCCAAGAATCATGGTGATTATGATGCACTTCAAACAATTTCAGCAGCAGCACTTAGATATATCGATCAGATGAAGGCCGACATGACAGGAACTATAGATTATCTAAGTGTTCGGGTTTGGTTTAGAAAAATGAGAGAACTCAGGTTTAATGTTCTTTGTACATACTACATACTCTATGCCAGGGACCAGAGTACGTAAATACTAGTCTAATTAATTTACTGTTGATATTGGTTTTCAGGTCCTGGCTGTTCATCAGTAGCTTATGGTGCATCAGAAGAAATAGGTGGGTTCGGGTTAAGCAAAAATGATACATGTTTATACTTGAACAAGTTCTCAGGGAAATCCATAGCCAATTTACTCTTCATCGAAAGTCCCGCAAGATGTTTATACATCCTCGGACTTGTTAGACTCCGGCATCCGTACTTACTTTGATAGATAAGTATTTACATTTTTGTTTTGAAACGATGATTTTAAGATTATCTGATGTTGGCAAGAGTGTTTGCACTTGCATACTCAAGGAACACGTAAAGTTTTGTTTGAAGTTTCTTAATTATGGATTGGTAGTCATCCCTGTAAAATGCTTATGAATTTAAGAAACTAGGTTATATTTTGAGAGGTTAACTCAAATGTTTGGCTAATTTATCCCAAAAAAGGAAACCACCAATATAACATTAGATGGTTCAACAGGTTCTAACACCAGTATACTTCATTTACTGAAGGTATAAAAAAAAAAAAATTTCATTGAAATGTAAATTACATATTTAGTATATTTCTGATTACAGAAAA
Source organism: Papaver armeniacum (assembly GCA_023531295.1). Lineage (NCBI taxonomy): Eukaryota > Viridiplantae > Streptophyta > Magnoliopsida > Ranunculales > Papaveraceae > Papaver > Papaver armeniacum. The sequence continues at coordinate 190,215 of JAJJWW010019304.1, read as the reverse complement.
CAACAACAACAATAGTGAAGTGATCAAATAACAACCTGAATTAGTCTTATATGATAGATTAATCATTAATCTGATTTACTTTTTCATACAGAAACTCTAAAGGAAGGAGATCTATGAAAACAAGAAGAAGACCAGCTGTGATCACCTTTTTCTTCGACTTCAATCCTGGAAAGAAATTGTAGCAGAGAGATGTTTGAGTGATTCAGGGATTATCTACTCGTTTATCTTAATTTTTTGAGAGGAGAAATCATTATGCCGGAAAATCGTCTTCAAGAATAAGAATCGTCTTATTAACTCGTTGTCATGCTGTTGTTTCCAGTGGTAGATCATGATGATTATGAATATCGATTTACAGATGAGATGTCTGTCGGCTGTTGAATCTACTTAGGTTTAGGGTTTTGTTGAATCTACTTAGGTTTAGGGTTTTGGTCGCCACACAGATTTGGGACTTGTCGAGGAACAACTACTCTTCTTATATACAGGGCTTGCTACAGATTTAGTTTTAGGGTTTTGATCTAACGGATGATCTCTGTTGGTGATATGTTTTCTTGCATTTGAGGTGTTATTGGCAGGCAGACTTTATATGTGGCTTAAATGAGATATGAAATTGCATGCTTGAACTTTGATATATATACCAGGACTTTATCCACAATTTTCAAATGGTTGCATACAGTGACAACCACTTTGGTGTCGGGAGAATGGTAGATGTTCATGAATGGAAATGTAGGCATAAATGCAGATGGAGACATATAAGCTTGCAACAGAGAACAACGTTGGAGCCTTAGCTTGCTCCCACCTGTACTAGAGACTGACCCAAGCTTGGCACACAACAAAAAAACATGCTGCAATGTGCCACGGTGTTTCAATAACTCAATAGCCCAATATTGTTTTGTTGGTGACAATTCTTCATCACTATGCCAATAAACATGCCAACAACTTAAGATTATTTGAGTGTTGGCATTAGTGGATTAAGCTGATTGAAATTTTGAGCTTTTTCGTAATTCGGCACAAGTTTTTATGGCACTTGAAAAATGAGATCACGCATGGTATAAGATTTTTTCTGGCACTTTTAGGGCGACCCGAAAGAATTAGGGGGTGACTTTTTTTTCCAACCCCATATACACTGTTAAAAGGGATGTCCAAAACGCGGAGGATACGTTAATGCCCTTACACAATCGGAAGATATTTAGTGCCCGATTATTATAGCTAAATCAGAATCTTAGTAACTATGTTATACTACGATTATTATCGATTTTGTGGCAAACACATCTGGCTTCTATAACAATCGGAAGGAACATAACCTCACGAGACTAACGATTATAGTAGATCCTAAATTCCCAAAATTGGTGATTTCGCCAAGAAAGAAATTTGGGACATTTGCCATAATCAGTCTTATTAACTACTGGGTATTCTAGTTCCCAAATTAAGAAAAAAATAATAATTAAGAAAAACTAAATTTGGGGCAGAAGCTGTATAATCAGTAGGTTATTCAACTTCTGGAATTAATATAGTTCCCAAATTAGAAAAAATGACATTTACGCAAAAACAAAATTTGGAGAACATTGTATAATCGGAAGTTAAATACTTCATTTGACTCTGGGTATACGATTGCCCAAACGAAATACAGCCGTTGGAACTCTAAACTCCCATAAGGTTGTATCCTTTTACTCTCTATGGAACACAAATACCTTTAAACTCTCTCCAACATCATCTTCAACATAATGGCCCAACCATTCATTAATCCTACGGGTTCACAATTGAAGAAGATTTATCTTTATGTAGGCGCTATGTTCAATTCTATCCAGAGACGAGAGAAGAACGCAGGCAAGGAGGCATAATGGTATGAGTTATTTGGGGAAAATTCACTAAAAATTTGCGGCATTTACACCTGTTAACCCAAACAACGTCACTCCGCCGATCTTTTCTCGCCGAGTTGGTTCAATAAATGGACACGTCCAAGAATTCGTCCATTTAACTTATCTTGTGAATCAATATCGATTGAGGGTGAAACTAATGATGACGTTATAGAAGCGATCTCTGGGGAATGGCGGAGATGGAAAGATCAAGCTTCCGTTATGAAGCTCATTTAGAATCCTTAGAAGCGATGGAAAGATTTAATCCGTTTAGGACTCGTCCAACACGTCCATGACGCTAATCGCAATACCTTGTAATAGAATTGCCGGGAGTTCAATCAAAATTATGATGATGTGTAGGTGATATTGTTATGAATTTTAAAATATTTATGAAAATCGGAAGTTTTAATTGTTGATGTAACTACCGAGTTATGCTCAACAGCTAGTTCGTTCAAAAGAAACTAGCAGTGCCTCAAAAAAAACCAAACACAATCGGTTTGATAATACATATTTATAAACCTCCGATTATACTACTCTAATGAAACTGGAACTCTGTGACAAAATATCCTATAATCTAAGCATATAACAATACATATTACCGTTTACAAATAATGGATTCTTTGTTCAAACATTTACTACCGATTGTGTGTAATAATTGTACGCAATTTCATCTGGTCTTGTAAAAGTACGCATCAACGGCCATATTTTCAAAAAAAAGAGACGTTGGGACTCTCATCTATATAAGGAGGGTAAACTCTTCTTATTTATGCACCAAACAACACATATATAGCATTGTGTATTCTACAAATAGATTTTCCATCGTCTACTCTTGTGAATTCATTGTATATCTCAACTTACAAGCATGGCAACGTTTGACGCAGATGAAGATTTGGTCATTGTGAAAACATGGTATCGTGAAACAAGAGTGAAGATGTCATAGCAGGAAGGTTAACACCGAAGTCTTTTGGGCGAGGGTATATAGCCAATTTGTGCGAGAGTATGGAAATCCAAAGCAAAGATCACTCAACAAGTTCATGATCGTTTCCGACTTGTCCAAAAGGGGTAAATGATTACATAACGATACAAAAGAGGATGTTTAACACTAGCCACTTAAGCTTGTCGATCCAACAATTTGTAAGTATAACGCTCGGTTATTCTTTTTAAATAACACCGAGTGTTTAATCTTTCTTACTAAAACGAAGTTGACATTATTTTATGTTTGTTTATATAGGAGACACTCGCAAAAAGACAGTACTTAGTGGAAAAGGGTGAAAAATTCACTTATGATGGAAGTTATGAATTCACGAAGTCCGTCATAACCGAGTATAAATGTTGATTGATGGTTACAATCGGAAGTTATAATTTTATATTGTCTAGATTACTGGAAAGATTTTCACCTATTTTGTCGGAATTTGGTGACAATCGGAAGTTTATGCAATATGTTGTCTACTGATTCTCGGGAAGATTTTCACTTTTTGTCGGACTATGGTGACAATCGGAAGTTTATTCAATATGTTGTCTCACCGATTAAGGGAAAAATTTACGATTTTATTTTTTGTCGAGTTTGGTGTCAATCGGATGTTTATATAATATGTAATCTACCAATTAGGGAAAAAAATTTGATTGTTTTATCAAGCCTTTTAATCTAAGATAAATTCAAAAAAAGTTAATAAATCGAATTATAATATTGATTGAGTCTTTTACAAAAGCTTGTATAATCGGTTGATATATTAAAAATATAACTACCGATTATAGCTTTTAGACTTCACGTATTTTCCACAAAATTCCAAAAAAAACATGTACAAATAGGGCTTTCCAAACACGACAAGATTGAGGGTATACTCAAACTAATTGGGGTATACCCAATAAGACAAAATCTGGTCATTATGAAGTAAAACCAAGCCACCCCTTAACCTTATTTTTTTTAAATGGCTAATATGCCCTTGGTTAATTAATACTAAATTCTCATTAGGTTAATTAATTGAGTTTAGATTAAAATTTTGTAATTATGAATTCAGTAGATTAACCTTTTGATCCGTCTTATGAGTTCGATTTCGATCCAAAATTTTTGGTTTTGAAAATGCATAAAGCCGGCAAGGTCGTGGTTTGAATAAGCTTAAACCACATGCGCAGGAATGTTAAACTTTGAATAAAGTGCCGTCTCTATTCACTTTGCGGTGTCAACTTTGAATAAGTGCCGACCATATATCCTCCGGAATGGTCCTCGGATGAAGAACACATGACTATCTTGTGCAGCAATCTTGCGGTCGGCATGTAAATATTTCCTACCCTTCGGCTATATTAATCTCTAGGCATGAAAAACAATAAAACCTTGTGAGTGACATAATATGGAAGATGTAATTTACTTTATTCATTCAATTTTGGTTACTACATTGATTGAAACATAAAACCTAATCCTTGTCGACGGAAAAACGAATGCACTAACATGTGCATCAAGCCTTTGAACCCCTAGACGACCCTATTGGACGAGTTATAGTCTCGTGAGGGTTTACATAGAGGTCTACCCACAAAACCTACACTAAAACTTAAAGCCATCCAATCTTCCTCCTCAGAAGACGATACACCCTCCATCATCTCGGGGCATACTCCGGGATTTTGGATTCCATGAATTGATAGCTTGCATCGAATGCGAATGCTTCCCCTTTTCCTCCAAGTAGCGCTTTGGCGACTTCATGCTACAAAACAAAACACAAACTTACTTTGTTAGTGCGGTTTAAGTTGGAAGATCAAACAACATGGATCACGTAAAATAAACCACAAAAATACTTACAAATTTTTCAATTGACAAGTTAAAGTGGGAGCGTTGAAAATTGGTTTTGGATAGCTAAATATGCAAGTATCGCATTTTCAATGACTATGTGCCTATCGTGCACTTGTTGAACACTTCTTGAGTTAGGATTCCCACACTCTTGGCTAAAAGTGTTGTGAACCCTAGCCCAAAAGGTTGTCGAATCCACCCTTACGGAGGAGACTTGCCTTCGAACTCTAGTCTCCGTATACCCAAGCTTTGGTGATTGCCAAATCTTCATTAGAATCAAATGAAGCCATTTCTTGTGTGTAGAGCTATTGGGTGAGTTAGATGGAGTGTGTGATGATATGAGCTTTGGAGAGTATATGCAAATAGTTGTGTGTTGTTTTGTGGAGATAAGTAGTGCATTTATAGGATGGTGCCCAAATTTGCCGTTATAGTGCCCAAGTACAAGTCAATCAATGCAATTGTACTTGCCAAAAATTTGAATTTTGAACACGCCGGCATGGTCGTAAATTTGCTACAATGCCGGGGTCCCAAAATGGCAGGAATTGTATGGGTTCATTAGCATGCCGGCCAAAATACCTTGGAGGCATTTTATTGTTTTACTTCCTTCGACCTTACATGATTTTAGGCATCGAAGAATGGATTTTTTTCAATATATGGCCCGGCGGGGGTCTCTATTTTCGTACACTTCCGGCTACAAACACGCCGGCTTGGTAGGAATGGTATTACCTTGCTGGCCACAGGTAACTACACATTTTTTGTTGACGGGCAGCGGTCCCTGGCATTTCCACAACCTTGCCGCCACAGGACAGCCGACAAGGTAGCTTAAAAAAGTATCTTGCCGGCAAATATATTGACACTTTATAAACAAACCATTCATTCATCCAACATTTTTTGTCCAAAATATGAAACATGTCCCATAAACCGTAAAAAAACATTTGTCCACACCATTAACTTAAACATTTGTCCACCACAACATAAAGAAATGAACTAGGAAAGAATTCATTGGCCACGACCACGACCACGGCCCGTTTAGGAACACTACCTTCACCACCACCCCTTGCTTTGCTACCTTCACCACCACGACCACCTACTCTTGCTACCTTCACCACCCGGAGCACTCTACGAGTCCTCTTTTTATCCGGCCCTTTGTCTTGGCTTGTGCATCCTTAATAGCTTTTCTTCTTCCTTTACTTGAGCTTGAAGTTGCTTGAACAATAGATGGGCATCCTCATTGTCAACATTGCAAGCATAGTCAATGTGCTTGCTTTGCTTTGGGTTCTCCTCTATCTTTCGCGCAACATAAAACCCTGACAAGGTCTTCAACTGATCCTTCTATATTCAATTAAACAATAAACAATTAATAGAATGATTCGGTAATGCAATCAATCTTAAAATAGTAAGAGCAACTCTAAAATACTTACAAATATCTTAAGCATTGTTGTTGGGTCTTTTGATTCCATCTTCTTCTTACGAGCCGGTTCTTGGTAGTCATTGGCCTAATCACGGTAGGGCAGGCCCAACCCAAGTACCACGCCATGTATTTCTCGGTAGCTTCATGACCGGTGGTCACCTCGTCCAAAAGACTCACATCGATGTTACGGCCCGTCTATTGTCCCAATGTTCTTGAGTTGGCGCTGGATCGTAGAGAACGTTAATAGTTTTTGGGAGGTGGTGCAGTTATCCCTGGTTCACGGTAAGAAACGGTTCTTCATCAAAAATGAGGTTCTTCTTGGATGTAACCCAATTGTCACATTACCCGATGTGGATCGTACATTGAAAATCCTTCAAACACAGTCATCAAGGGTCCATAGTATAATGCAACAACTTCATTTCTCCTTGGGATTAAACCTTGATTTCTATCCTCCTCGTCTGGATCAAATATCACCTCTTCATGCAGTCAAATTGTCGATGGCGGCTCGGAGTTTCATAAGACTTTGCGGCATTTCCTTATCCTGAGTACCCTTAAAATCTGTACCTTTGAGCTCTTGGCAAATGAACCTAACACCTGTTATCCACTTTGACGTAAGAGTTGTCTTTGAACAAAGAAGGAAAGCGTTCATATATCCAAACCTATGCAAAAAGAAAAAAAGTTTAGTAAGAACCCTGATCTTTAGAGATTTGCAAATATAAATGTTTTAAACAATAAAATTACACGGAAGAGACATGTGTTTCCGTTAACTTGCTTAGTGAGTGCCCTAGAAGATTTTGTCAACTCATTGTTCAAGAAGGCAACCACCAGCAGTACCCCAGAATACCCATGCATCTCATGTAAGGGATCCAATAGTTGCAAGTAACTGGCCTCGACTTGGTTTCGGAATCTGTCGGGAAGATACATCTGCCCGAGGTGTATAGAAAATAAAGCGGCCGCCGGTAGCATTGATTTGCACCGGGTGCACCATTCCTTCACTATCAAGGTTTCTGAGTCTTCCATAGTTTGTCCCTCAACTTCTTCACATTAAACTTCTTAATTAGTCGACCATCCTTCTTGTCAAGAACATCATCCGTCCCAACTTTGACTCCAACCGAACAATTTCTTGCTCAATTCGTAAATCTTCTCGAAAAAGAAATGGCATTATCGAATCCCTCGGTGGCTTGCTTTTCCATCAACCTCGAGGCCTAGAATTTGTTGAGCATCATCGAGAGTTATCTCCATCTCACCTAATGGGAATAACAGTATCGGTCTCTCATAGAACAGCTCACGGAATGCGAGAGATGGTAACTTTATCATGATTAATATTCGAACTCTCCACCATGAGGCAACAACCCGGAGTTCCTCACAATCACTTTCACCTCCTCATTCCAAGTCAAGATTCCAAGTATGCATCACTGAACACGAAGCTTGGAGCCTCATGAGACGGATGGCATGCTTGTGATCCTAAATACCAAAAAAAGAAAATGAAAAGAAATACAAACACTTGATGCAAATTTAATTAAGATAGTTACACACTTGAATAAATAACAAAGACGGATTAAGATTACTTACGATAGTATTATGGACCGTACATGCCCATGAGTGTTTGTATCCAAAAAGAACAGACTCCACCATCTTTGGGGTCCCTTTTGGAGGCTCACCTTCTTTGATTGCAACCATCAAGTGTTTGGGAGGCATGTGAGAATCGGTAGGTTTAGTGATCACCCTCTTCTTCGTTCCGGTTGAAGTTGAAGCCGAAGCTTCGGTGGCTTGAACAACGGCTAGAGTTTGTTCTCCTTCTCCATCTCCATCTCCTTCTTCTTCTTGTTCCTCTTCCTCTTCAACAATTTCATCTTCGATGATATTCTTACCTTTATCTCCATTACCATCATCATCATCACCATCATCATTACCTCCTCCGACCTCATGCATGTCTTGATCACCACCATCATCATCATCATCATTGTTACCTCCTCCGACAGACCGGATTGGTTTCATCAACATCATCATCATCACCTCTTCTACCCGGATGGAATTGATAGGTCTTCATCTGGATTCTCGTCTAATCATTGGGTTCGGATAGTGGTTCTAAGACCTTTGTCGTTAGGGCACAACATGCACCCCTCGATGTTTTAAAGACAATAGTTTATCACCAACACGAGGAGGGTTTAAAGGAGGACTAAGAGCTGCTTTGTTGCTTTCTTCTTTGCCATTCGCAATCTGAACAAGAACAATTCAAAAACCTTTCACTTTAGGTCTTTTAGTTTCCCTCAATAAACATGAACCGTTGATTCTAAACCGACGGTATAGATGTTACCAAGCCTTTCAGGGTTACCAAAATGGCCCAAGGGTGAAATGGCCATTCTGCTCACTACTCATTTAACAAAAAAATTGACCTGGGTCAACATAGACCCATTTCATCACCAGCGTTTTACGAGGATAGAGAGAGAGAGAGACAGAGGGAAAATTCCAAACCCTTGATATCAAAAAACCCAGAGGTTTTCACCACAAGAGATTTTTAATGGCACCAGCCAAGGGAAAAAAACTTGTATCAAAAACATCAGAACCAATTGATTTCGGTATGATTAGGGATAATAGAGTTGTAAAAAGAAAAAGAAGAAGAAACTCAGCCAAAGAAAATGAAACTGGAAGCACCTCCTCTTCTTGGTAAGAAATGAGATCTGATAATGTGTGACTTTGTTTATGATTTAATTTATGATTTCTTTTGTTAGATCATTAGATGCAATTGAAAAAAAAAATTTGAAGCAAACAAATTAACCATGAATTTGGTTTATTGGTAAAATTAGTTTTAAGTCCACATAATTTCGAGAATTTATCCTCAACTTCTAGTACCATAAACAAACTAAAATAGCTTCAAATTTAAATCCACAGTTCCATGGACTATATGCATTTCAGCCCTTTTTGTTTTGTAAAAGTTATTAGTCTAAATTGCAATTTCAAACCCTTTTTGTTTTGAATCCTTATCTGTTTGTGTACACGTGCATAAATTATCCTTTTGTTTCTGCAGAAACTTCAACTTCCATGGTGGTTCCCCCGGGAACTATTGTCCCGTATCATCATTCAGGTAATCAAAATTGATTTTACCTAATTTAAATGGTTGGACAGATGTTTACATCCAAAAGTACCGATTTCCTAGAATTTTATTTCGTGGTTGGGCACATTGAGTTTTGGTTATTTTTGGAGATATTGTGATTAATTGTGTTGATTGTATAAACCTGTGATGTTTGATGTGAAAAAGATATTGGTCATGTATGTTCGAGTGCCCTAATTATCGTTTTGATTTTTCAGAAGAACCAATTTCTATGATTATACCAGAACCACCAGAAGGATCAACAGATATGGTCAACTTTAATTCTATGGTTATATCGAAACCAGAAGGTACAGATATTGTCAACTTCAAAGATGGTACGAAAAAATAAATTTTACCTAATTTAAAAGGTTCAATAGTTGTTTATGCCCAGAAGTATAACATTTTGCCTTGGTTTTGCAGAACCACCAACAAAAAACTACAGATGTGGCTACCATGCACTTATCAACCTATGTAAAAGATTGGAGCCCGATCCGTGAAAAGAAAACAACGCGATGAGGAGATACTTTTGGGCTCAACGAGAAAAGAAGTTACTCTGGTTCAGGACGAACAGTTGGAGGTTTTAGAAACCAGCCCTTTCTCGGAATATGTCGAAACCTTTTATATACAAAGAGCTTTCTCTGACTTTTTATGATTGGAAAAAGAGTGTACAATTTATTGAATCAATAATAGGAACTTACAAGAATCCTGTAAAAGGTAACTCTGATGAAGAAGTTGGAGAAACGGATCACTGTTTTGTCTTTGGGGACGGTGACAATAAATTTACTTTGACAAGCACCGCAAATCATTTAGCCGTCTACTTCGGGATTAGGAGACCCAGATCAGGGCTGCTATAAAACAAGGAACAGAAAGATGGGTTGGAGAAATAGATGTCTTGGCTTATTTTAAGGATAGTAAGCGGTTTAAAAAAACTGATATTGAGACTATCTTTGTGAATATACTTGAGTCAGAGACAGAAGATGTGTATGAAATTAAAAGGACAGGTGTCCTCCTAGCAAAGTTACTTACACTGTATCTTTGTGTCACTGTCTTTTTCAACAACAGAGGCGAAATTCGCTGCCAAAGCACGTTTATGGAAAATATTTTGTAACTTTGTTCAGGATGAACACTACTGATTGGCCACAGCTAATTCACGAGAATCTAATGTCGAGCATTAGAAATCAAAAGGCCGGTCCTCTGTCTGTACATGGATGTGTGATATATCTACTGGTAAGTGCGACAGTTTCTTCTAATTTGCATAAAAATTAATGTGAAAATATTAATTTAGCTATTTTTATGCAGTACTTGTTCGCATCACACTCGAACTACTTCAATCAAGAAAACAAAAAGTTTCCAAGGATGACAAGATGGACATTGAAGGAACTGACTCTTAAAGTAGATATGAAGAAAGCGGTGTCCATGGTAAAAAAAAAAAAAAAAACAAGTTATCATTTACTATTATACTCACTGCATCGAGTTTCTTGCAAGTCTGTTTATCTATCTTATTTTTCGTTTTAAATTTTCACTATCTAAATCACTGATAGAAGAAGGTTGGTGGAGGAAGAGAAAAGATTGACTCTTGAGCCTGTCATTCCCGACACACCGATGATATGAGCCCGGACATAACGATTAAGGTGTTAAGGAATCAATTGCTAATATCCCAACAATTGTTGGCGAGGAGAGACGAAGCGTATTTGATTTGCAATCTGAAAAGTCTATTTATTACGATTTTGTTGAATTCGTCCTCTCGAAAAAGCATAATCTAGAGAGTCCGAAATCTCGTGGACACCGCATTCCGAAAGATAAATACGGGAGTGATCTATATGAAATTTTCAATCGCACGAAAGAAACCATTAATACCTCGTTAGAAGCGGATTCTCGATCGAAAATCAAGATTAAGAAGAAGATGCTACTAAGAAGAAGCCGCGTGGTCGCAAACTTCCCGACTGGATGGGAATAAACTGCCTTCACAAAATGAATGAAGACGACCAAATGAGGATTTCAGGTTTAAAAACATGCTACTACAATGTTAAAATCACACACTAAGTTTTTTCATATCGACATTGCTTAAAAACTATATGCACGTTCTTTGGAATTAAAAAGTGAAAAATAGTGTCTTGTTTATCCACCTAACTAACATGATAATGGTTTTATTAAAAACTTGCAGGGATGTTGCTTTTCACGTGAATGCCAATGCTTTTCTAGAGGCCAAGGTTTCAGTTATCGTTATGGGATCAACACTGAAAGAACTGCTATTTGATGACTTGGTCGACACTCAAGCCATTCAGTTCTACACTTTGAGGAGGAGAATAAGAGCTACATCAGACCGTCGGAACAAAGCTCCTAAGTACAGGAACTGTGTGTACTTTGATCCTTATGCATGGGTTAGTTTTTGATGTTCTCTTTTTCCGTTTTATGAGTTTCTGTTTAAGTTAATCCTGTTAGGTTAAAGTAATCCCATATGCTTAAAGTAATTCTTGTTTAGGTTAAGTGAATCATGATTTATTATAATCTTGTGACTCTCTTATAGCCTCACAAGTTATCTTTAAAAGCAAATCGATTTCATCCATCATCAAGTAGTGTGAGGAAATAGAAGTTGATAATAACTTAATAAGTCGTGAATGTTTAGATGTTTTGAGTGTTTCTATTTCCATGTTCTCAATCTATTTTAGTATGAACTACATGTAGTGTCATTACTATGTATGGTGTTGGTTTCAATGAGTTGTTGAGTATGCTAATTCTAGTTTCTAGTCTAATTTCAGCATGTAGGTTAAGCTAATTCTGGTTTCAATGAGTTGTTGAGTGTGCTTATAAGTTGTTTAGTGGTAAAGCATAAAGGTTAAGGAGCTGAAATTTCAACAAATCCATGAATTCTGAATGATGTGGACCATTTGGTTAAAATGCAGTATGCTGTCCGGAATGGCATTCAAAGTGGAATAGATGAACATGTTAGTAAACCTCTCCGAGAGGTACGTGCACGTGAAATGGAGATGCTGGACTATCTTCTCATCCCCATGAATATAAGTGAGGACCCACTTAAATCAGGAGATCACTGGACTCTATTAGTGTTTGATGTTCAACGCAGAGAGTGGCATTTCCTCAACTCATTGGTCTTGCAAGTTGAAGATCCCCATCTTTTCGATGCAAGGAAAATGGCAGCGGCTGTCACACCTGAAATAAGCAAAAGATTAACGGAACCGATTGTTTTCACCGATGTGATCCAGATCGCATGTCCACAAACAAGGACCCTCTCCAGACCCTCCTTTTCGTATGCTATTTTATGAAAAGATATGCAAAGATAACGACAAATCTATTGAAATGGATTCAAAAAAAGTTAGTGAAATTTGCTTGGAAATGAGGCACAAGATGGCAACAAAAATGTTGAGACCATGTGAATATGCCGGTGTGTTTAGTGCTCCTAACGATGATCATCTTTAAAACCGAATGCGGTAGAACAATTTATTACAATTTATTGTTATCTCGGAGGATCTTAGTATCTTTGTTTTGTTGAATTATGGCGCAGCTTTTGTAAAATATCTTGTGTGCTCTATATAAGCACAACAGCATATTTCATGTAGGTAGGGATTTTTCTTCATGTCAAAAAGCATACTAGCATACTTCAGTGGCAGCTGACAGACCAGAGTCAAGGAATTGAGGATATTTTTGAACCATTACTTTTAGAGTAATGATACGCACCGTGTGTGCAAGAGGAAATGAACGATAGAGATGCAAGCGTTCTAAACATCGAGATGGTAAATGTGCGAGAATTTTAAAAGATGGGTACCACCCTCTAGACTCGGTGTGTCTGACATTTTCTTTACTTTTAAAAGGGTAAAATAGAAAGGCACGGTGTAGACAACGGTTCGCCATGTAAACAAGAATCACTCACAAGAAGAAAAAGCCTTGCATAAAAAATAAAAAAATACTGTTGAGGACAAAGCACGTGGATCTGGTGCAAGAAAAAAAAAGAGGCATGCTCCAAAGATATATATTCTTTTTTATCTGGGGACTCGTGTTACATTTTCATATGTTCAGCACATATAACTTCAGAACACACACATCTTAAAAACACAACACCTGCCTAGCAAGTCATCCTTCAACTTGTCTACTTCTCACAGAGTCTTAATCTAGGATCCTTAAGTAGAGGTGGATTGAGAAAGGTTCGTGTTTCCTGCCGCCGTTCTGTCATGCTTTGAGGGAAGTGTATCATCACTCATTATAGGCTATTGAAAATTACAACCAAAAAAATAATAATCTTCCCACTTGTGCAAATGCCAAGGTATTGCTTTGCAGACTCAATCAACTTATTTCAAGAATTTGATCTTGGCTACAAGTTGATTCCCTCGCTTGTCAGATTTGCAATGCCAACACTTTGTCCAAAGAAATTATCATTAACTACACTAGTTACTAAGAGAGACAAGAGCTACTTTCCTATTATATATAAACAACAGTGCCCTATTGCACAATCAGAAAAGAAGAGAAGTGCAGAAATAAGCCAGGAAATGACCGCTTCCAGTTTAGAAAATTAGAATAATTATGCAAGTTACCTCCATAATTGCGTCTAGTACAAGTCCATGGATTTCTGCAGCAACCTGAATGTGATTTCGCAAAACATGACAAAAGCCTATGCAATCAGTACTTTCATTTGTAAATCACTGTTGATCCTGAAAAGTGGAATAAACAATGGAGGTTGTAGACTCATACCAGCAAGTGTAGGCAACATCAACAGGGATTTAGTAAAGTGTTTCATCAAATTGATATAGTTTTAGGGACTTGCATTTCCGGCCAGATTACCTGGTGGTAGAAGAAAATTAATTCTATTCTACCACAAGGATAACCCTGGCCAGACGTGCTAGCCCATTTGAAGTTTCATAATTTGCCCAATGGGCTCCATATGATACCTTCCAAGTGAGCATTCCTTTTCTGTGTCATCTTGTATCTAAGCTCATCTTCTACAAAGAAACCAACATAGAGCAATCTTTTCCAATGGCAAATCCAACTTGGATCACTGAATTGATGTGTTGCCTTCAAAGTTGGTTTTGAAGTTATGTCCATTCAACTCCAATAGGCGATGAAACTCCCATATTGGAGTCCGTTAGAGATGAAACTACCCCACCCGTTGTGAGACTACTCCACACATTATAATCCTGCAAGGATTACACTACGTTATTAGAAAATTATTTCTAAGTTTAAACCAAAAAACTAAAAATGTGAAGATGCTACCTTGCACCATGTGCTCCAAGTAAGCATTTCGTTCCTGTGCCGTCCCCTCTCTATCAGACATAACAACTAGCTCTTTAACTGGTGTGTTGCCTTTAATGTTGGTTTTGAAGTTGTGATCATTCAACTCCAATGCCGGTGATTGATCAAAAAAACCTCCAACTCCGGTGAGTGCGGTTGTGACAACTTATCCGGCAAGGGGGTATACGAGGGTTATCCCGATAGAAAATACAGTTGCGTCATCATCATCACGGTGATGCAAGTAAAAAACATGTCGAGTTCAAAGATAGATGGGAAGGCATAATTCTTATCAACACTCAAGAGGAGCAGGCAGTTTATCAATATATACCTAGTTGTCCTGTATCCAAATAGAGCACCCCTGTCGAAAGAGCCCGATGCATGTTTGCTTGATAGAGCAAACACCGACCTATTCAATTACCCGCATTTGCAATCCAAGCATTAATATATAACCCGATAAACCAAACACCGATTTAGTTGAACTTTAACACACAAGACAAGAGTTCAACTTAAACATAGAGAAATGAAATGTCTTTCCTGCTTCATGGGCCGTTTCACAAAAATAAAAATCAAAATGACCATTACAAATAAACTTAATGTCCAATAGAAACCAAATTCGGGTGATTAGAATCAAATCAATCCAATTGAAACCACCAATTATCACAAGCATTATGAAACCAATCCGAGAAATTGAATTAATATTCACAAAACTTAAAACCCTAGGCGAAATGAATCCCAAAAACATAACAATCAAAATGACCAATTGAGATTAAATCTACAAAAAAGCCTAATGTTTCTATTAGGTACAATTGAAGTTTGGGTCAGGGTGATTTAGAATCAGAATTCAATCCATGGAGTCAACAATTGAAGTTAAATCATTACCTTGCTGGATTAAGATTAAACTCCAAAGTAACGTAATACCTGCACCAGAAATTGAAAAAAAAATCAATAAACTGAAAACCCTAAGCAGAAATGAATGAAGATACTCGAAAAGATAACAATCAACTCACCTACCAATTTTGATTAAAGCAACAGATTCTTGTTAATTAATCTTCGGATAGAAGGAAATGATTTTGTTTGCAGAGAGAGAGAAGGATTGTCTGAGCTGCGGCGAGGAAGGAGAAGCCAAAAATAATAGGGTTTCTGCTCGTAAGTTGTTGGTACTTGTAGTCTTATCTAGTTTCTAATCCAACGGCTGATGCTAACCACTAACGAACGGTTGACGACTCCCCAGTTCAAGGCCGGCCGACATTCATTTTTCTTCCTGTGCAAAAGCCTTGTGTGCAAGCATTAGTTCACCCGCATCGGCCTGTGCAGGTTGTTTGGGAGTGTGCACAACCCTTTTGCACAACACCAATATTGAGTCTTGTCAATTTGACGTATCTCGTCGATACACTCATACAAAGCATTTTCTCTTAGATACATGTGAAGTAGATATTTGACACGTCTACTTTATTACCAAAAAAAAAGTAGATATAGTACACGTCCGCTTTATTACGCTTGATGTAAATGTTTCCAACAACTTCATTGACATTATTTTTGTTTTAGCTTGTTATTTTTGTTTTTGAACTATAATTGTTTGGTTTTTTTAATGAAGAATTTGGAGGAAATTTTTAAAATTTCAATGGTGTTAGATTAGATTGATTTTTCATTTTGATTGGAGATCTTGTATTCCCTTTAAATTACTTTTATACCCTCAATAATTTTATATCCTGGGCGAGTGAAAAGATGAAACAAAGGGTAAAATCCGAAGTTCAAAATTTGGAGCTTCACTAAAATGGACCCTATGAACACAATTCTTTATGCACGTGCATTAGCACGTGCGGAACATTCCCTTTGTGTAATAACAATATATAGAATAGAATAGATATAGTACACGTCTACTTTATTACCGACATGAAAAGCTAGGGTAGTGTCTTCATTTCTTTAGCGACATTATTTTGACAGTCAAAAAAAAAAAAAAAAAAAGTAGACATAGTACATGTATTCGAGTTGCGGGTTTACACTTTGAAGTGACATATCGATTCGTAATACGCATTCTTGTTTTGATATGATTCGAAGAAGAGCCAATGCGGTGTCAGATTACTTTCATCTTTCCCCAGTTTTGTACGTTATCATGTAATAAATGTAATTAAAGGTCATAAGTGAAAGGAATATCTCTCCCCAAATTTTCATTAAAGACCCTCTTGGGTCCGCAATGCCTGGTATCTTTGGTTTTGCGTTAAATACTCCAAATGTTTAGTTGATTTTTTGGCCAGCCACATAACCTTTGTGATTTTGGCTCTACCAGAAAAACAATGGCAGATAAAGGAAAGAAAGTTTTTGGAAGAGAAGGAGATGACATATCAAGTTAAGGGGCTACGATTTTTCTTAGGAAGTAATAGTAACCAAGATAACCAAGGTGAGAAACACAATAATTTTGAGGACGAGCCGGTAGTCATCGGTGTAAACAAGGTTGTTCGGGTGAAGAGAAATGCCTGCATCGACGTATGCTCTTGGGTCCAATACATCCGAACAACCCTTGTTTACGAATATTCTTAGCGTGCAAATTGCTATCCACGGTGATACGGAAAGACCATAATAGCCTTATAGTTGTAGAGACCATAATAGCCTTATAGTTGTAGATACTCCCCGCGAGGTTTTGAGTGGATATTTCTGTCCGTCCCCTTCGACAAAAGATAGTTGATTTCTACTCTTCAATTTACTCTTCAATTTCCTGACTAAACACAAATTTATATGATTCAAACAAAAATAATAGTATTAATTTGACAAAGCACAATCCCCTTCAAAAATAAAATAAAAAAAATAGGATTTTCAAAGATTAGTGCAAGTTCTAAACATCTTAACAAACCTTGTTTACAATTATTCATAGCGTGCAGCACTTATCCACGGTGATGCGGAAAGACCATAATAGCCTTAATAGTTGTTGATATTCCCCAATTTCTACTAAACACAAATTTATATGATTCAAACAAAAATGATAGTATGAATTTGACAAAGGATATATCACTACAGTGTTTGAATTATTCAATAGAGATGGATATTTCCTTTACGGCCGCTTATACCTATAGGAGGTGTTGAATACATCCGAACAACCCTTGATGGAAAGCTAAAAGTCAAAAGGTGGATCGAAAGGGTTTCATAAATAATTTAGCAAGTTTGAGTTTCTTGCAAGTCTTGCAAGTTTTTATTAAAAAAAAAAAAAAAAATGTGCAATTTTTATTAAATTATAAAAGATGTCGGGACACGCTTGTGAAGAATGTCCCGACACCCTAAACAATAAGGTGTGACCCGTCAAATTAGAAAATGAAGTTTTTTCATTTCTCAAAAGGGGGCCGGACAGGAAATATCCACTCAAACCTGTGCAGGATATATCCGCAGCTGGAAACCAGGGAGTATCTACAACTATAAGGTTATTATGGTCTTTCCGTATCACCGTGGATAGCAGCTGCACGCTAAGAATATTATAAACAAGGGTTGTTCAGACGTATTGGACCCAAGAGCATACGTCGATGCAGGCATTTCTCTTCACCTGAGCAACCTTGTTTACAATGACAGCATTCCGCGCGTGCCATTCACATGCACAGCATATTTCTATGTAGCCATTTCTCCCCTTGGTCTCTATCTCCCATCTCTACTCGAGTTTTCATTTCATTTCTTTTTGCCTTTGTCATTTAATATGTTGATTTAAGGTTAACCTTAATTATTTACCCATTTTATTTTACTAAAAAAAAAAAAAACCCATAACATTAGGAGGATTGTCAATGAGAAATAAAAAAGAAAAATTAAAAGATATGGGTTAAATTTGGTTTCTCCCGAGGTGATACTATAACGACAAAATAATAATAAATTGGTAGCATTATCGGAAAAAAACTTTTTCTTATATTACAAACAATATAAAAGTAACTAAAATAAATAAACACATATTTATTAATAAATTTTTATTTTGAGCATATAAATAATATTATTAACTTAAGCTACCATTGAAAATCAATAATATTATTAACTTAATATTATTAATTTTTATGAAATTAGACGATGTCGGGACTAGTGTGTCAAGAGTGTCCCGACACCTTTGACCAAGATTCATTTTTCTTCCTGTGCAAAAGCCTTGTGTGCAAGCATTAGTTCACCCGCATCGGCTTTGTGCGGGTTGTTTGGGAGTGTGCACAACCCTTTTGCACAACACCAATATTGAGTCTTGTCAATTTGACGTATCTCGTCGATACACTCATACAAAGCATTTTCTCTTAGATACATGTGAAGTAGATATTTGACACGTCTACTTTATTACCAAAAAAAAAAAGTAGATATAGTACACGTCCGCTTTATTACGCTTGATGTAAATGTTTCCAACAACTTCATTGACATTATTTTTGTTTTAGCTTGTTATTTTTGTTTTTGAACTATAATTGTTTCTGGTTTTTTTAATGAAGAATTTGGAGGAAATTTTTAAAATTTCAATGGTGTTAGATTAGATTGATTTTTCATTTTGATTGGAGATCTTGTATTCCCTTTAAATTACTTTTATACCCTCAATAATTTTATATCCTGGGCGAGTGAAAAGATGAAACAAAGGGTAAAATCCGAAGTTCAAAATTTGGAGCTTCACTAAAATGGACCCTATGAACACAATTCTTTATGCACGTGCATTAGCACGTGCGGAACATTCCAGTGCTACGGAAGGGTGTTTCCCTTTGTGTAATAACAATATATAGAATAGAATAGATATAGTACACGTCTACTTTATTACCGACATGAAAAGGCTAGGGTAGTGTCTTCATTTCTTTAGCGACATTATTTTGAGTCAAAAAAAAAAAAAAAGTAGACATAGTACATGTATTCGAGTTGCGGAGTTTACACTTTGAAGTGACATATCGGTTCGTAATACGCGTTCTTGTTTTGATATGATTCGAAGAAGAGCCAATGCGGTGTCGGATTACTTTCATCTTTCCCCGCTTTTGTACGTTATCATGTAATAAATGTAATTAAAGGTCATAAGTGAAAGGAATATCTCTCCCCAAATTTTCATTAAAGACCCTCTTGGGTCCGCAATGCCTGGTATCTTTGGTTTTGCGTTAAATACTCCAAATGTTTAGTTGATTTTTTGGCCAGCCACATAACCTTTGTGATTTTGGCTCTACCAGAAAAACAATGGCATATAAAGTAAAGAAAGTTTTTGGAAGAGAAGGAGATGACATATCAAGTTATGGGCTACGATTTTTCTTAGGAAGTAATAGTAACCAAGATAACCAAGGTGAGAAACACAATAATTTTGAGGACGAGTGGTAGTTTGTCGGTGTAAACAAGGTTGTTCGGGTGAAGAGAAATGCCGTATGCTCTTGGGTCATCGACGTATGCTCTTGGGTCCAATACATCTCCTGCAACAACCCTTGTTTACTCTTCAATATTCTTAGCGTGCAAACACAAATTTATATGATTCAAACAAAAATATCCACAATCCCCTTCAAAAATGATACGGAAAGACCATAATAGCCTTATAGTTGTAGAGACCATAATAGCCTTATAGTTGTAGATACTCCCTGCACAGGTTTGAGTGGATATTCCTGTCCGGCCCCTTCTGACAAAAGATAGTTGATTTCTACTCTTCAATTTACTCTTCAATTTACTGACTAAACACAAATTTATATGATTCAAACAAAAATAATAGTATTAATTTGACAAAGCACAATCCCTTTCAAAAATAAAATAAAAAAAATAGGATTTTCAAAGATTAGTGCAAGTTCTAAACATCTGAACAAACCTTGTTTACAATTATTCATAGCGTGCAGCACTTATCCACGGTGATACGGAAAGACCATAATAGCCTTAATAGTTGTTGATATTCCCGGTTTCCTAGGAGGTGTTGGATATATCAAAAGGTGGATCGAGTTTTAGTGGATATTTCCAAATTTATGATTCAATAAAATTTATCTTTAAATCTTGATGATGGTTGATTTTCTTCAATTTACTCTTCAATTTATTCTATACCTATTTGACAAAGGAGGTGTTGACCGATGGAAAGCTAAAAGTCAAAAGGTGGATCGAAAGGGTTTCATAAATAATTTAGCAAGTTTGAGTTTCTTGCAAGTCTGTTTATTAAAAAAAAAAAAAAAATGTGCAATTTTTATTAAATTATAAAAGATGTCGGGACACGCTTGTGAAGAATGTCCCGACACCTAAACAATAAGGTGTGACCCAAAATGTCAAATTAGAAAATGAAGTTTTTCATTTCTCAAAGGGGTGCAATTTTATTAAATTATAAAAGATGACAGAAATATCCACTCAAACCCTAAACAATAAGGTGTGACCATATATCCGTTTTTTCATTTCTCAAAAAAATTGGACCACTCAAAATATCTACAACTATAAGGTTATTATGGTCTTTCCGTATCACCGTGGATAGAAGCAGCTGCACGCTAAGAATATTATAAACAAGGGTTGTTCAGATGTATTGGACCCAAGAGCATATTTCGATGCAGGCATTTCTCTTCACCTGAGCAACCTTGTTTACAATGACAAAGATTCCGCGCGTGCCATTCACATGCACAAAGACATATTTCTATGTAGCCAGTTCTCCCCTTGGTCTCTATCTCCCATCTCTACTCGAGTTTTCATTTCATTTCTTTTTGCCTTTGTCATTTAATATGTTGATTTAAGGTTAACCTTAATTATTTACCCATTTTATTTTACTAAAAAAAAAACGCCCATAACGAGTTAGGAGGATTGTCAATGAGAAATAAAAAGAAAAATTAAAAGATATGGGTTAAATTTGGTTTCTCCCGAGGTGATACTATAACGACAAAATAATAATAAATTGGTAGCATTATCAGAAAAACTTTTTCTTATATTACAAACAATATAAAAGTAACTAAAATAAATAAACACATATTTATTAATAAATTTTTATTTTGAGCATATAAATAATATTATTAACTTAAGCTACCATTGAAAATCAATAATATTATTAACTTAATATTATTAATTTTTATGAAATTAGACGATGTCGGGACTAGTGTGTCAAGAGTGTCCCGACACCTTTGACCAAGATTCATTTTTCTTCCTGTGCAAAAGCCTTGTGTGCAAGCATTAGTTCACCCGCATCGGCTTTGTGCGGGTTGTTTGGGAGTGTGCACAACCCTTTTGCACAACACCAATATTGAGTCTTGTCAATTTGACGTATCTCGTCGATACAATCATACAAAGCATTTTCTCTTAGATACATGTGAAGTAGATATTTGACACGTCTACTTTATTACCAAAAAAAAGTAGATATAGTACACGTCCGCTTTATTACGCTTGATGTAAATGTTTCCAACAACTTCATTGACATTATTTTTGTTTTAGCTTGTTATTTTTGTTTTTGAACTATAATTGTTTCGGTTTTTTTAATGAAGAATTTGGAGGAAATTTTTAAAATTTCAATGGTGTTAGATTAGATTGATTTTTCATTTTGATTGGAGATCTTGTATTCCCTTTAAATTACTTTTATACCCTCAATAATTTTATATCCTGGGCGAGTGAAAAGATGAAACAAAGGGTAAAATCCGAAGTTCAAAATTTGGAGCTTCACTAAAATGGACCCTATGAACACAATTCTTTATGCACGTGCATTAGCACGTGCGGAACATTCCCTTTGTGTAATAACAATATATAGAATAGAATAGATATAGTACACGTCTACTTTATTACCGACATGAAAAGCTAGGGTAGTGTCTTCATTTCTTTAGCGACATTATTTTGACAGTCAAAAAAAAAAAAAAAAGTAGACATAGTACATGTATTCGAGTTGCGGAGTTTACACTTTGAAGTGACATATCGATTCGTAATACGCATTCTTGTTTTGATATGATTCAAGAAGAGCCAATGCAGTGTCGGATTACTTTCATCTTTCCCCGGTTTTATACGTTATCATGTAATAAATGTAATTAAAGGTCATAAGTGAAAGGAATATCTCTCCCCAAATTTTCATTAAAGACCCTCTTGGGTCCGCAATGCCTGGTATCTTTGGTTTTGCGTTAAATACTCCAAATGTTTAGTTGATTTTTGGCCAGCCACATAACCTTTGTGATTTTGGCTCTACCGGAAAAACAATGGCGAGATAAAGGAAAGAAAGTTTTGGAAGAGAAGGAGATGACATATCAAGTTAAGGCTACGATTTTTCTTAGGAAGTAATAGTAACCAAGATAACCAAGGTGAGAAACACAATAATTTTGAGGACGAGTGGTAGGCTGTCAGTGTAAACAAGGTTGTTCAGGTGAAGAGAAATGCCTGCATCGACGTATGCTCTTGGGTCCAATACATCTGGACAACCCTTGTTTACGAATATTCTTAGCGTGCAACTGCTATCCACGGTGATACGGAAAGACCATAATAGCCTGTAGAGACCATAATAGCCTTATAGTTGTAGATACTCCTGCAGTTTGAGTGGATTTGAGTGGATATTTCTTTCTAAACACAAATTTATATGATTCAAACAAAAATAATAATAGTATTAATTTGACAAAGACAATCAAAAGATTTTCAAAGTTGATTTCTATCTCTTCAATTTACTCTTCAATTTCTTGACTAAACACAAATTTATATGATTCAAACAAAAATAAAAGTATTAATTTGACAAAGCACAATCCCCTTCAAAAATAAAATAAAAAAAATAGGATTTTCAAAGATTAGTGCAAGTTCTAAACATGGTTGACAAACCTTGTTTACAATTATTCATAACGTGCAAACTTATCCACGATGATGCGGAAAGACCATAATAGCCTTAATAGTTGTTGATATTCCCGGTTTCTAGAAAGGAAATGAAAACTCGATATATCCCAAAGACAGGTTTGAGTGGATATTTCCTTTACGGCCGCTTATACCTATAGGAGGTGTTGACTGATGGAAAGCTAAAAGTCAAAAGGTGGATCGAAAGGGTTTCATAAATAATTTAGCAAGTTTGAGTTTCTTGCAAGTCTGTTTATTAAAAAAAAAAAAAAATGTGCAATTTTTATTAAATTATAAAAGATGTCGGGACACGCTTGTGAAGAATGTCCCGACACCCTAAACAATAAGGTGTGACCCGTCAAATTAGAAAATGAAGTTTTTTCATTTCTCAAAAGGGGGCCGGACAGGAAATATCCACTCAAACCTGTGCAGGATATATCCGCAGCTGGAAACCAGGGAATATCTACAACTATAAGGTTATTATGGTCTTTCCGTATCACCGTGGAGAACCGCTGCACGCTAAGAATAATTATAAGCAAGGGTTGTTCAGATGTATTGGACCCAACAGCATATTTCTATGTAGGCATTTCTCTTCACCTGAGCAACCTTGTTTACAATGACAGCATTCCGCGCGTGCCATTCACATGCACAACATATTTCTATGTAGCCATTTCTCCCCTTGGTCTCTATCTCCCATCTCTACTCGAGTTTTCATTTCATTTCTTTTTGCCTTTGTCATTTAATATGTTGATTTAAGGTTAACCTTAATTATTTACCCATTTTATTTTACTAAAAAAAAAAACTGCCCATAGCAGTTAGGAGGATTGTCAATGAGAAATAAAAAAGAAAAATTAAAAAATATGGGTTAAATTTGGTTTCTCCTGAGGTGATACTATAACGACAAAATAATAATAAATTGGTAGCATTATCAGAAAAACTTTTTCTTATATTACAAACAATATAAAAGTAACTAAAATAAATAAACACATATTTATTAATAAATTTTTATTTTGAGCATATAAATAATATTATTAACTTAAGCTACCATTGAAAATCAATAATATTATTAACTTAATATTATTAATTTTTATGAAATTAGACGATGTCGGGACTAGTGTGTCAAGAGTGTCCCGACACCTTTGACCAAGATTCATTTTTCTTCTGTGCAAAAGCCTTGTGTGCAAGCATTAGTTCACCCGCATCGGCTTGCGGGTTGTTTGGGAGTGTGCACAACCCTTTTGCACAACACCAATATTGAGTCTTGTCAATTTGACGTATCTCGTCGATACACTCATACAAAGCATTTTCTCTTAGATACATGTGAAGTAGATATTTGACACGTCTACTTTATTACCAAAAAAAAAAAAGTAGATATAGTACACGTCCGCTTTATTTGACACGTCTCATTGTCTTTGCTTACCCAAGATTTACATGTTACTTTGCTTATAAGATGGTGTTGTAAATGGTTGCGATTGCGATTGAAGGGCTGAATGAAAGCCGTGGTCTTTGAAGATGTCAATGTAAATGGTTTATCTGTTTTGAACCATCATCTTTGCAAGCCGGCAATTTTCTCTCTAGGGTCCTTTGTTTTCTTTTAGTATAGTTTCTTACTCATATGTAAGAAATAATTTAACTTTTGCTTTTGAATTTGCTCATTATATTCAAACCCAACATTGTACCATTCTTGTTAAAGAAACCCACCCTAAAAATTCAACTTCACATGGGAGCCTGGGTTTTGTTCATTTCTTGTTGTTGTGTACCCAATGAATGATTTTTTTGTGGATACTTCCTGCATTGCAGTTTTAGGGCCCATAATGAGTTGTAGATATTTTCCGCACAACAAATTATTCTTGTTGCGGATAATAGCCGCACACTAGAAGAACACCGTGGATATTGTAGTGATCTCTATTTATAGATGGTTCATGGTTGTTGATTTTCAAATGTTTGTTTCCGATAAATTAGGATCAATAGATAATTGTTTCAAGATTTATATCGAGTAGGAGAGTTAAGTAAGATTTTTGTTGTGGATATTTCTGCCTGGGTTTTAGGGACCATAATAAGTTGTAGATATTGCACCTGCACAACATATTATTCTTGTTGTGGATAATAGCCGCACACTAGAAGAACACCGTGGATAATAGCGCACACAAATGGAACATATTATTAATGTCGGTTTGACTTATCTTGTTGATAAGCCTTGGACAAGCAAGACGACCAATAGTTTGCTTGTTCTTCTAATATAACGATATAGACAAATTTTCCGGAATGCTTGAATTTTAAAACATAGTTAACACCGATAAAGTTCATTGCCTTATAAGGCTTAACGACTTACATAACCGAAGAGTTTTACTTTGCAAGGGTACTTGAAGCTTAAAGCGCATGACAATGTTTTGGTTCAAAATAAAAACATACATTCTAAACAAGAGAGTCGGAGACCATCCGGAAAGTTCGATCTATGCTTTGGGTGGGGCTTGGGCTGGCCCCCATTGCGGTTATCGATTGACCACCGCGCATAGGAAAAAAACTGCCTTATCCTTTTTGATTTGTAACATAGCCCTCCGATAACCATCTATAGTGTACGCTTGCGCTCTCTCATAAATGCCTTAGCAGCGGCGAAGTCCTCAATATTATATGTATACTACATCGGCAAAGTCGACTAGGAGGTCATCAGCACATAGCTCAAGGGTTAAACTTTAAAGGAGATGAGTTTCTAACAAATGTAACATGACTATAAAGTGTTGTTGTTAGATACCTTTAATATGGTACGCGCAGTCCAAATGGCATGCTTCAGGAAACACTTCCGCAATCGCTGATTCGAAGCCTGCCGATCTGTCTGAACACACAACTAGATCCTTTCTCACCGAATACTCGTGACCAAGCGCATCGAATAACTTTTGCATGAACCATAAAAGAATCACCGTTCGCAGAATCAACGATGGCAAACGCAATAGGGTACATTTTTCCATTGGCATCATACCCAATTGCCGAAAATAGAGTTCCTCTGCGTTCCCCACTTAGATGCATACCATACACAGCAAATGCGGGTCGGGTTCAATTGCTGTTTGCGTTCCTGGGTAGTGTTCTATAAGCATGTTACTGTGACTGACCAGGTGCTGGTATGACTGTTCAGGAGAACCTCTAACCGCTTCAATTCCCCGTTTACAACCGTGAGACCACCTTGTCGGTGATGGTGATACCTAGTCCTCTCTTCATGTCTTCACACGGTTATTGCTTATCACCCTAGAATGAACAAACAAGAGTCACCATGTCGGTTTGTTGCCAAGACCGAGAGTTACGTATACAAAAAGAAATTGATAAGTGTGATGTATCCTAGAGTATTCTAGGGCTGCGGTGCTAGTCTTTTGTAATCGGTGACTAACAAAGTACAACTCTAGACCAAACTAGAGAGTCCATTGTAGCCTATAAATAGGCATTTCTATCATCGGTTGTAACTGCGCAAGAAAATTAATAACGATGATTTTATAGTTTAAGAGAGTCTTGCTTCACCAACACTACTAGAGAGGCAGAGCTCTGCACGAGAAACACTAAACCATCTCATACATGTCTAGAAATTGTTCTATCAAAAATGAGTGTTCATCGATCACCAAAAATTCAACATAGTAACATCAAAATATTAAAAATTCATCACGATTACAGAGTATGAGAGAAGTACCTAGTAAGTACAAACATGCTAGTTTGTTATTGATATGTACAACCATATCGGATGTTTGCTTAAATTCCTCTTTAAAATCCGAACAACCAAAATCAAATGATGGCATAATTTCGTAACCAAAATTCGAATCTAACACTAAGAAATTGCCTATTAAACCCAAGAAATCAAAATCAAAATTTCTATCCGAGTTTAACATTATCATCAAAGATGAAATTGAACCCAAAAGAAAACATCAAAGATGCATAAACATATAAATACCCTAACAACCAAAATCAAACAAAGTGGCATAATTTCGTAATCAAAATTTTAATCTAACACTAAGAAACGCCTATTAAACCCTCTTTCAAACCTATTTCATGAAATCAAAATCAAAATTTCTATCCGATTTTAACATTATCATCAAAGATGAAATTGAACCCAAAAAGAAAACATCAAAGATGCATAAACATATAAAACATCAAAACCCTAGCCTAATTTTCAATCTATATCCAGGACGTGGAAGTGAAAATGGGGAAAAGATTAGAAATCCAATTTCTAGGGTTTACATCAAGATTTTAGGAAGGCGGATTTTTCATACACGAGATCACGAGATCGTTGGAACTTATAATGAAATGAACTTATAGATGAGTTTAGACTCGGTATCTCTATTGAAGACACCGTATGATGATGATGAACATGACCGAGAAAAGGAAATAACAAAACCGAGAAGAAGAACATCAATAGGAACAGGAAGAAGAAGAAGATGGGTGTGGTGTGTGTTAGTGGAAGAAGAAAAATGAGCTCTTTGGAGAGCTGAAGTTGAAGAAAAGAAGTGAAGAGTATGACGAAAATAAAAAATTTGAGTAACAACATCTAGACATCGAGGCCGATTAATGATAAGTATTTCACTAATGATTTGTATAATGTTTTGATAATCACGTTTAGAAACGTATAATGAGATCCAAATATGCAAAGTGTCCGAGACTCCACAAAAGTTGATGTCGGGACTCAGATGGCGTCCCTTATGCCTATCCTCTCGACATTATACGGTGTCTAGATGTGCTATCTCAACACCCACGTAAGCCACGGTCAAATAATAATCGGTAGCTCGTAAAAAAAAAAAAAAAAAAAAAAAAAAAAAATCGGATGTTGGGTACGGCCGGGGAAAAACAGGTGATAAAATAAAAAGGTAAGGGCAGAAACGTCCAAATACCAAAATACATTTAGTTTTGGTCACGTCCGCCAACATAGCATAGATTTCACCCTATTATTCAAATCCAACATATTTTCGGCCAAACACCCCTTCTTCTCAAGTGATGACTCCGAACAGATTTTGAACATCAGAGTATTGCTTATTTGCTTTCAAATCAGCTCGGGTTTGAGTGTTAACCCTAATAAAAGCACTGCTTGTAGGTTTGGTGATACAAACACTGATGATATTGTGGAACTGTGTTTCAGGTGAAATTTTGAGGATCTTCCCATTAATTACTTAGGGATGCCGGCTGGCGCACGGTATCGTAACAAATGCATTTGGGACTTGGTTATAGAAAGGATAGAAAAGAAGATCCAAGGGTGGCAGGGAAGGTTTTTATCATATGGGGGCAGATTGGTTCTGTTGAAAAATGTGTTAAGTACCTTGTCTATTTATTTGATTTCGGTTTACTCGATGCCAGCTTCGGTGGAGAAAAGACTTAACAATATCATGAGAGATTTTCTTTGGGGTAACAACACAACTGACAAAAAAATTGTACTTGTTTCATGGGATAAAGTGTGTAGATCCAAAGAAGAGGGAGGGCTGGGAATTAGGAAATTGAGATTGACAAATAATGCCCTGTTATGTAAATGGAATTGGAGATTTTCGACGGAACTGCAAGCACAGTGGAGAGTTATCACGAAGGAAAAGTATGGAGTGGATAGGCATCAGTGGGACACGAAAACCATTCGAAGCTCATACGGCACATCTGTATGGAAGGGAGTTAATAAGAGATTAGCAAAGTTCAAGACTGGTTTGAGATACATAGTGGGAAAGGGGAACAAAACACTATTTGTGTTGAACTACAGGCTGCTTGTGTTGGACGTGCAAAGTGAACCAAATTCCGAGGAGCAGCTAACATTTTTGGGTCTCCCACTCCCAATTTGTTCCACAAATCCTTGCAACAACTCTCTAAAAATTTCATTCTTAACGGATGATCGATCTGATAACTGTACAGACAAATGATAATTAACAACAATGGAATTAGCCTTAAATTATGATTAATCTCTAAATAATACAAAAGCAAGTAAGGGAGATATTTTCTAAAAACATGTCATTGTGAAATTCGCTCATCTCGTTTCTTGGATATGGTAGAAGGTCAAATTCCTCCAAACTTTTACCTCTGTATGAGAGTATACAGTTAAACCAGCCGACTACTTATCGAAGAGGATCTTCGTGTCAATCGAGATAACTGAAATTAAAGGTAAAGTTGAACCCTTGAAGATTAATGTCTTAGAATGTTGAGAGGAGATACCATAATGCTGATAAGTATACAGGTTGTGAATCTGTTCATGATGAACATAGATATTTAGATGTCCGCTGGTTGTTGAGGTGAGAGTTAGGGTTTGGTCCGAAGGAACAAAACTATCCCTTCTATTTATATGGCTTTACATATCTGACCTATTAAATTTAGTATCAACAATATTAATAATAGTAAAGTGATCAAATAACAACTTGAATTAGTATAATACTATGATTAATCATCAACAACAGTAGTAATAATAGTAAAGTGATCAAATATATAACAACTTTAATTAGTCTCATATTATGATTAATCATTAATCTGATTTACATTTTTCATACACAAACTCTAAAGGAAGGAGATGTTTGAAAAAGAAGACGACCAACTGAAGTCGTAGTAGAGAGACTTTCAGATGGTAGAGGAACCAAGGGCAAGCACATCTTGATTTTATGAGAGGAGAAATCATTACGCTAAAGAATCATATATTGTTGGTTTTGAAGAATCTGTCTATTAACCCGTTGGGATGCTCTTGTTTCCACTGGTAGATCACGATGATGATGAATATCGAGATATGTCCGTCGGCTGTTAAATCTACTTAGGGCTAACCAATTATTTCTTTTTCCTAACCCATGACGCTGGGAAGATATGCCCAAAAATAGGGATTTGCTAATGTAGAAAAAAATCTACAAAAGTTTTTGCAGGTAAACAATGATGGTTTTCTGAGAGGAAAAATCATTGTGCGCTGTTGATGGCTATTTGACGGTGTTTTTGCTTCCATTGAGATGAATTACGAAGAACAAAATGAGAGGAGATTTGTTTGCTGCTGCTGCTGTCGTTGTTCTTTTAGGGTTAGGGTTTACAACAAAATGATGCAGGAACTGAAAACCTATTCTTCTTATAAGCATCTCAAATATGGCCCGTTCAGTTTTGGGCTGTACGGTGAACGTTGATAAAAAAAATTTAACGGCCCACATGTATTATACGATTGACCAAAGAAGTACTACCTATTTGTCTCATACAGGCGGAAGGTTATGAGGCTTTGATTATTTCGTACACGCGGAATACCAAGCCCAAGGCTTTGACTTGTCAAACACATTATTAGTCACCGGACTGGATTATTGGTGACCGCATTAATTCTGGTTGACTAGGAGGAGGCGGAGGTGGATGTACCCTGGAGTGGAGAAGATGGTGAAGTCGTCCTTCGTGAACAAAACTCGGCTAGATCGTAAAATATTGCACTTACACTAGAAAACTTGCTTCTCAAAGCTGCCACACTCGATCCAGGCCAATGAGCTCGGCATCCCATGTAATTAAAAATTTAATTCGTATGTGCACATTTCTAAGCTTGGATCCTGGAAGTGTTTTTGAATAGTATAGTATTATTATCATTTTTTAAATATAGCTTGAAAAATAGTCTATTTGAAAAATGATAATAATATTTTTCCGAAACAGAGGGAATATCATATACAAATTTTTATTCCATTAAATTAGAAGATTAAAATGATAAGGATTTATGGTCAACAGTATCCACCATTCTGGTAATTTATTTCTATGGACAACAAGCATTAAGCAATTCTCGTGCAAGCTGCCTGCAACAGTATGCATGCAACTTTCTCAACACAATTTGGAATTTTGGTCATTACTTGATTGCCTACCACGTGCTTTGCCATTGCTTGAACCGTTGCGTTTGTGGTATCCAAGATAGCTTGTTGAGCTTCACATGTTGAAGCCAAAGCTTCACAGAAAGAAGAGTCGGCACCAAAGCACTTGCATCGGAAAAGGCCATCAAGGGTCTCTGCACATTTAAGATTTTAGTTAAGTCGAAAAACTACAACGATTAGTACTAAGGGGACCATAAGAAAAATGGAATCTTTAACTAAAATAGTCACACAAGTTGATTTCATTTTTAAATTTATTCTCAGAAACGTAGTGGATTTTGGCTTTAAAATCCGCCATAGACTTTCTTATCTAGTTATGTTATTGTTGGTGTTGATGATTTATTGGAAAAAGGTAGTCTTGGATATCAGGGGGCGGAGCCAGCCCAGTGTAAGGGTGTGCACTTGCATCCCTATTCCAGCCGGCTGCAAAGCCTAATATGGGCCCAAAGCAAATTTTTTTAACTATCCATAAGCTTCATTTTTATTTTTGAACCCCCTAAATTTTTTTATCTCACCAAAGCAAATTTTTACACCCTTCTTAGTGATCTTGGCTAGCAATTCGGGATACAGGAAACGTTCGGGACGGTAAACGTACGTGTAATATTCGTTTCGGCAGAATGGAAATTCGGTCCACTATTCGGTGAACGATTCGTGATTCACCGATAGTTCGGAACGGCATACGTACGTGTATAATTCGTTTTAGGGATGCACGTTCGGCAACCAAAATACGGCGCATGTTACCTTATAAAAAATTATACAAATGTATTTGTTTAATATAATTTCCGAGGTGGGTACTAAGATTTCATCTGTAAAACTGAATATACATAAAATATGTACAAAGGAATCATCAGATAGCACACAGATCAGTGGTCTATTCACTTAATAGTCAACTTGTGGTCGTGTGTTCGACGTATACCACTCCTAGTTTGTTCTAAAAATCCTTGCAACTCTCTAAACAAGTAACAATTTCATTCTTAGCAGATCTGATAACAGGAAAGACTGGAATTATGATTAATCTTTAAATAATACAAAAACAAGTAATTAACCAAGATATTTTCTAAAAACATGTCATTGTGAAAATCGCTTATTTCCTTTCTTGCATATGGTAGAAGGTGATGTGCCTCCAGAATTCCTCCAACGAGTATTCAGATTCACCAGCGGATTACATATCTAAGAGGGACTTTAGAGAAAATCGTAACCCAAACATAAATTCAACAGGTGATGAGAAAAATCTTAATCTTTTGAGAGGAGATACCATGATGCTGACAAGTAATCGTCGGAAACGGCCATGAATTCTTTGATTGTGAATCTTGTTTCCGATCATGATGAACATAGATTTCTTCTTAGATGTCGGCTGGGTGTTGAGTTGAATCTTGAGTTAGGGTTTGGACTGAAAGCGCAAAACTATTCTATTTATACGGTTAGGGCAATATTATTGTCGTTGGTAAGCAATCTAACGGCATGATATGCATTTTACAACTGACCGAAGTATCTCTCATAGACACGGTTGTCATTGTGCCACGTCCATCCATAATAAACCTGGGAATAAAAATCCAATGTCATGATTAGCTGAACTTACGTACATTTTTAAATTTCTCACCGGATTTATTCTTCTGCTCTTCAATTGATATACTATGACTATGACGACAGCGGCAAAATGCAATTTTTTTAAGAGCGCATTGCACAAGCCTAGTAAGGGTCAGTCGAGTAAGCATGTGATTAAAAAAAAAAAAAAGAAGCAGAAACCTGCCTATAAACTAATCTAAAACTTAAAAAAATAATACTTGCTGTTTATTTTAATTTGTAAGACAATAATATTTCACATGCAGCTTGTGATACATGTTTTGACACTGGTATGGAGGGTGGAAGCATTTTGTCTCGCTCCCTCACTTCGCCAACAAACTACTTGCCTCCCTCAAAGATTTCAAGAGAATTGGAGGTACAGTAATTAAATTTGTTGATAGGGATACATGGGTGTGGTCAGTGTGTGCTGATACTTTTATCCCAAGAATCATGGTGATGATGATGCACTTCAAACAATTTCAGCAGCAGCACTTAGATATATCGATCAGATGAAGGCCGACATGACAGGAACTTGAGATTATCTAAGTGTTCGGGTTTGGTTTAGAAAAATGAGAGAACTCAGGTTTAATGTTCTTTGTACATACTACATACTCTATGCCAGGGACCAGAGTACGTAAATACTAGTCTAATTAATTTACTGTTGATATTGGTTTTTCAGGTCCTGGCTGTTCATCAGTAGCTTATGGTGCATCAGAAGAAATAGGTGGGTTCGGGTTAAACAAAAATGATACATGTTTATACTTGAACAAGTTCTCAGGGAAATCCATAGCCAATTTACTCTTCATCGAAAGTCCCGCAAGATGTTTATACATCCTCGGACTTGTTAGACTCCGGCATCCGTACTTACTTTGATAGATGAGTATTTACATTTTTGTTTTGAAACGATGATTTTAAGATTATCTGATGTTGGCAAGAGTGTTTGCACTTGCATACTCAAGGAACGCGTAAAGTTTTGTTTGAAGTTTCTTAATTATGGATTGGTAGTCATCCCTGTAAAATGCTTATGCATTTAAGAAACTAGGTGATATTTTGAGAGGTTAACTCAAATGTTTGGCTAATTTATCCCAAAAGGAAACCACCAATAGAACATTAGATGGTTCAACAGGTTCTAACACCAGTATACTTCATTTACTGAAGGTATAAAAAAAAAAAAAAATCATTGAAATGTAAATTACATATTTAGTATATTTCTGATTACAGAAAACAACAACAACAATAGTGAAGTGATAAAATAACAACCTGAATTAGTCTTATATGATAGATTAATCACTAATCTGATTTACTTTTTTCATACAGAAACTCTAAAGGAAGGAGATCTATGAAAACAAGCAGAAGACCAGCTGTGATCACCTTTTTCTTCGACTTCAATCCTGGAAAGAAGTTGTAGCAGAGAGATGTTTGAGTGATTCAGGGATTATCTACTCGTTTATCTTAATTTTTTGAGAGGAGAAATCATTATGCCGGAAAATCGTCGTTGTTGGTGTTAAAGAATCAATGCTGTTGTTTCCAGTGGTAGATCATGATGACTATGAATATCGATTTACAGATGAGATGTCTGTCGGCTGTTGAATCTACTTAGGTTTAGGGTTTTGTTGAATCTACTTAGGTTTAGGGTTTTGGTCGCCACACAGATTTGGGACTTGTCAAGGAACAACCACTCTTCTTATATACAGGGCTTGCTACAGATTTAGTTTTAGGGTTTTGATCTAACGGATGATCTCTGTTGGTGATATGTTTTCTTTTATAAAACTAGTCGGGGGGTGCATGACATTTTTATCTTGCATTTGAGGTGTTATATATTGGCAGGCAGACTTTATATGTGGCTTAAATGAGAAATGAAATTGCATGCTTGAACTTTGATATATATACCAGGACTTTATCCACAATTTTCAAATGGTTGCATACAGTGACAACCACTTTGGTGTCGGGAGAATGGTAGATGTTCATGAATGGAAATGTAGGTACTTGCAACAGAGAACAACGTTGGAGCCTTAGCTTGCTCCCACCTGTACTAGAGACTGACCCAAGCTTGGCACACAACAAAAAAACATGTTGCAATGTGCCACGGTGTTTCAATAACTCAATAGCCCATTATTGCTTTGTTGGTGACAATTCTTCATCACTATGCCAACCAAACATGCCAACAACTTAAGATTATTTGAGTGTTGGCATTAGTGGATTAAGAAGCTGATTGAAATTTTGAGCTTTTTCGTAATTCGGCACAAGTTTTTATGGCACTTGAAAAATGAGATCATGCATGGTATAAGATTTTTTTTCCTGGCACTTTTAGGGGCGACCCCGAAAGAATTAGGGGCGACTTTTTTATTCCCAACCCATATACACTGTTAAGGGATGTCCAAAAACGCGGAGAATACGTTAATGCCCTTACACAATCGGAAGATATTTAGTGCCCGATTATTATAACTAAATCAGAATCTTAGTAACTATGTTATACTACCGATTATTATCGATTTTGTGGCAAACACGCATCTGGCTTCTATAACAATCGGAAGGAACATAACCTCACGAGACTAACGATTATAGTAGATCCTAAATTCCCAAAATTGGTGATTTCGCCAAGAAAGAAATTTGGGAAACCGTATAATCGGAAGTCTTATTAACTACCGATTATTCTAGTTCCCAAATTCGAAAAAAATGACAATTATGCAAAAACTAAATTTGGGGCAATTGTATAATCGGTAGGTTATTAGCTACCGATTAATATAGTTCCCAAATTCGAAAAAAATGACATTTACGCAAAAACAAAATTTGGGGCAATTTGTATAATCGGAAGTTAAAATACTTCATTTGACTACCGATTATACGATTTGCCCCAACAAAATACAAATTTGGAACTCTAAACTCTATATAAGGATTGTATCCTTTTACTCTCTATGGAACACAAATACCTTTAAACTCTCTCCAACATCATCTTCAACATAATGGCCCAACCATTCATTAATCCTACGGAGTTCACAATTGAAGAAGATTTATCTTTATGTAGGCGCTATGTTCAATTCTATCCGAGACGAGGAGAAGAACGCAGGCAAGGAGGCATAATGAGTATGAGTTATTTGGGGAAAATTCACGAAAAATTAAGGCGACGACACCCGGTAACCCAAACAACCGTCACTCACCATCTTTTACGCCGAGTTGGTTCAATAAATGGACACGTCCAAGAATTCGTCCATTTAACTTATCTTGTGAATCAATATCGATTGAGGGGTGAAACCAATGATGACGTTATAGAACGATCTCTCGGGAATGGCGGAGATGGAAAAGATCAAGCTTCCGTTATGAAGCTCATTTTAGAATCCTTAGGGCGATGGAAAGATTTAATCCGTTTAGGACTCGTCCAACACGTCCGCGACGCTAATCGCAATACCTTGTAATAGAATTGCGGGAGTTCAATGTAAAATTATGATGATGTGTAGGTGATATTGTTATGAATTTTAAAATATTTATGAAAATCGGAAGTTTTAATTGTTGATGTAACTACCGATTATACTCCACAACTAGTTCGTTCAAAAGAAACTAGCCGTGCCTCGAAAAACCAAACACAATCGGTTGATAATACATATTTATAAACCTCCGATTATACTACTCTAATGAAACTGGGAACTCTGTTGACAAAATATCCTATAATCGGAAGCATATAACAATACATATTTACCGTTTACAAATAATCGGATTCTTTGTTCAAACATTTACTACCGATTGTGTGTAATAATTGTACGCAATTTCAGTACAGTCTTGTAAAAGTACGCATCAACGGCCATATTTTCAAAAAAAAGAGACGTTGGGACTCTCATCTATATAAGGAGGGTAAACTCTTCTTATTTATGCACCAAACAACACATATATAGCATTGTGTATTCTACAAATAGATTTTCCATCGTCTACTCTTGTGAATTCATTGTATATCTCAACTTACAAGCATGGCAACGTTTGACGCAGATGAAGATTTGGTCATTGTGAAAACATGGTATCGTGAAACAAGAGTGAAGATGTCATAGCAGGAAGGTTAACACCCGAAGTCTTTTGGGCGAGGGTATATAGCCAATTTGTGCGAGAGTATGGAAATCCAAAGCAAAGATCACTCCAACAAGTTCATGATCGTTTCCGACTTGTCCAAAAAGGGGTAAATGATTACATAACGATACAAAAGAGGATGTTTAACACTAGCCACTTAAGCTTGTCGATCCAACAATTTGTAAGTATAACGCTCGGTTATTCTTTTTAAATAACACCGAGTGTTTAATCTTTCTTACTAAAACGAAGTTGACATTATTTTATGTTTGTTTATATAGGAGACACTCGCAAAAAGACGGTACTTAGTGGAAAAGGGTGAAAAATTCACTTATGATGGAAGTTATGAATTCACAAGTCCGTCAAATAACAGATAAAATGTTGATTGATGGTTACAATCGGAAGTTATAATTTTATATTGTCTACCGATTCTCGGGAAGATTTTCACCTATTTTGTCGAGAATTTGGTGACAATCGGAAGTTTATGCAATATGTTGTCTACTGATTCTGGGAAGATTTTCACTTTTTGTCGGACTATGGTGACAATCGGAAGTTTATTCAATATGTTGTCTACCGATTCTCGGGAAAAATTTACGGTTTATTTTTTGTCGAGTTTGGTATCAATCGGATGTTTATATAATATGTAATCTACCAATTCTGGGAAAAAATTTCGATTGTTTTATCGACCCTTTTAATCGGAAGATAAATTCAAAAAGTTAATAACCGATTATAATATTGATTGAGTCTTTTACAAAAGCTTGTATAATCGGTTGATATATTAAAAATATAACTACTGATTATAGCTTTAGACTTCACAGTATTTTCCACAAAATTCCAAAAAAAACATGTACAAATAGGGCTTTCCAAACCTGACAAGATTGGGGTATACTCAAACTAATTGGGGTATACCCAATAAGACAAAATCTGGTCATTATGAAGTAAAACCAAGCCACCCCTTAACCTTATTTTTTTTAAATGGCTAATATGCCCTTGGTTAATTAATACTAAAATTCTGATTAGGTTAATTAATTGAGTTTAGATTAAAATTTTGAAATTATGAATTCAGTAGATTAACCTTTTGATCCGTCTTATGAGTTCGATTTCGATCCAAAATTTTTGGTTTTGAAAATGCATAAAGCCGGCAAGGTCGTGGTTTGAATAAGCTTCCGACCACACATACGCCGGAATGTTAAACTTTGAATAAGCTGCCGATCTCTATTCCGCCGGCGGTGTCAACTTTGAATAAGCTGCCGACCATATATCCTCCGGAATGGTCCTCGGATGAAGAACACGCCGACTATCTTGTGCAGCAATCTTGCGGTCGGCATGTAAATATTTCCTACCCTTCCGGCTATATTAATCTCGGCATGAAAAACAATAAAACCTTGCCGGCTGACATAATATGGAAGATGTAATTTACTTTATTCATTCAATTTTGGTTACTACATTGATTGAAACATAAAACCTAATCCTTGTCGACGGAAAAACGAATGCACTTAACATGTGCATCAAGCCTTTGAACCCCTAGACGACCCTATTGGACGAGTTATAGTCTCGTGAGGGTTTACATAGAGGTCTACCCACAAAACCTACACTAAAACTTCTAAAGCCATCAATCTTCCTCCTCCGAAGACGATACACCCTCCATCATCTCAGGGGCATACTCCGGGATTTTGGATTCCATGAATTGATAGCTTGCATCGAATGCGAATGCTTCCCCCTTTTCCTCCAAGTAGCGCGCTTTGGCGACTTCATGCTACAAAAACAAAACACAAACTTACTTTGTTAGTGCGGTTTAAGTTGGAAGATCAAACAACATGGATCACGTAAAATAAACCACAAAAATACTTACAAATTTTTCAATTGACAAGTTAAAGTGGGGAGCGTTGAAAATTGGTTTTTGGATAGCTAAATATGCAAGTATCGCATTTTCAATGACTATGTGCCTATCGTGCACTTGTTGAACACTTCTTGAGTTAGGATTCCCACACTCTTGGCTAAAAGTGTTGTGAACCCTAGCCCAAAAGGTTGTCGAATCCACCCTTACGGAGGACTGCCTTCGAACTCTAGTCTCCGTATACCAAGCTTTGGTGATTGCCAAATCTTCATTAGAATCAAATGAAGCCATTTCTTGTGTGTAGAGAGCTATTGGGTGAGTTAGATGGAGTGTGTGATGATATGAGCTTTGGAGAGTATATGCAAATAGTTGTGTGTTGTTTTGTGGAGATAAGTAGTGCATTTATAGGATGGTGCCCAAATTTGGCCGTTATAGTGCCCAAGTACAAGTCAATCAATGCAATTGTACTTGCCAAAAATTTGAATTTTGAACACGCCGGCATGGTCGTAAATTTGCTACAATGCCGGGGTCCCAAAATGGCAGGAATTGTATGGGTTCATTAGCATGCCGGCCAAAATACCGCCGGCATTTTATTGTTTTGCTTCCCTTCCGACCTTACATGATTTTAGGCATCAGAAGAATGGATTTTTTTCAATATATGGCCGGCAGGGTCTCTATTTTCGTACACTTCCGGCTACAAACACGCCGGCTTGGTAGGAATGGTATTACCTTGCTGGCCCTGGTAACTACACATTTTTGTTGACAGGGCCGGCAGTCTGGCATTTCACAACCTTGCCGGCCCTGGGACAGCCGACAAGGTAGCTTAAAAAAAGTATGCCGGCAAATATATTGACACTTTATAAACAAACCATTCATTCATCCAACATTTTTTTGTCCAAAATACGAAACATGTCCCATAAACCGTAAAAAAACATTTGTCCACACCATTAACTTAAACATTTGTCCACCACAACATAAAGAAATGAACTAGGAAAGAATTCATTGGCCACGACCACGACCACGGCCCCGTTTAGGAACACTACCTTCACCACCACGGCCACTGCTGCTACCTTCACCACCACGACCACTGCTGCTACCTTCACCACCAGGAGCACTACGAGTCCTCTTTTTATCGACCTTTGTCTTGGCTTGTGCATCCTTAATAGCTTTTTCTTCCGCCTTTACTTGAGCTTGAAGTTGCTTGAACAATAGATGGGCATCCTCATTGTCAACATTGCAAGCATAGTCAATGTGCTTGCTTTGCACAGTTCTCCTCTATCTTTCGCGCAACATAACACCCTCACAAAGGTCTTCAACTGATCCTTCTATATTCAATTAAACAATAAACAATTAATAGAATGATTCGGTAATGCAATCAATCTTAAAATAGTAAGAGCAACTCTAAAATACTTACAAATATCTTAAGCATTGTTGTTGGGTCTTTTGATTCCATCTTCTTCTTACGAGCCAGTTCTTCAGTAGTCATTGGCCTAATCACAGTAGGACGAGCCCAACCCAAGTACCACGCCATGTATTTCTCAGTAGCTTCATGACCGGTGGTCACCTCGTCCAAAAGACTCACATCGATGTTACGGCCCGTCTATTGTCCCAATGTTCTTGAGTTGGCGCTGGATCGTAAGAGACGTTAATAGTTTTTTGGGAGGTGGTGCAGTTATCCCGGTTCACGGTAAAGAACGGTTCTTCATCAAAATGAGGTTCTTCTTGGATGTAACCCAATTGTCACATTACCCGATGTGGATCGTACATTGAAAATCCTTCAAACACAGTCATCAAGGGTCCATAGTATAATGCAACAACTTCATTTCTCCTTGGGATTAAACCTTGATTTCTATCCTCCCGTCTGGATCAAATATCACCTCTTCCGATCAAATTGTCGATGGCGGCTCGGAGTTTCATAAGACTTTGCGGCATTTCCTTATCCCGAGTACCCTTAAAAGCTGTACCTTTGAGCTCTTGGCAAATGAACCGAACACTTGTTATCCACTTTGACGTAAGAGTTGTCTTTGAACAAAGAAGGAAAGCGTTCATATATCCAAACCTATGCAAAAGAAAAAAAAAAGTTTAGTAAGAACCACGATCTTTCGAGATTTGCAAATATAAATGTTTTAAACAATAAAATTACCTGGAAGAGACATGTGTTTCCGTTAACTTGCTTAGTGAGTGCCCTAGAAGATTTTGTCAACTCATTGTTCAAGAAGGCAACCACCGCAGTACCCCAAGAATACCCATGCATCTCATGTAAGGGATCCAATAGTTGCAAGTAACTGGCCTCGACTTGGTTTCCGGAACTGTCGGGGAAGATACATCTGCCCAGGGTGTATAGAAAATAAGCGGCCGCGGTAGCATTGATTTGCACCGGGTGCACCATTCCTTCACTATCAAGGATTTCCTGAGTCTTCCATAGTTTGTCCCTCAACTTCTTCACATTAAACTTCTTAATTAGTCGACCATCCTTCTTGTCAAGAACATCATCCGTCTGAACCTGACTCCAACCGAACAATTTCTTGCTCAATTCGTAAATCTTCTCGAAAGAAATGGCATTATCGAATCCCTCGGTGACTGCTTTTCCATCAACCTCGAGGCCTAGAATTTGTTGAGCATCATCGAGAGTTATCTCCATCTCACCTAATGGGAATAACAGATGTCGGTCTCTCCATAGAACCGCTCACGAGAATGCGAGAGATGGTAACTATATCATGATTAATATTCGAACTCTCCACCGCAGGCAACAACCCGGAGTTCCTCACAATCACTTTCACCTCCTCACATTCCAAGTCAAGATTCCAAGTATGCATCACTGAACACGAAGCTTGGAGCCTCATGAGACGGATGGCATGCTTGTGATCCTAAATACCAAAAAAAAGAAAATGAAAAGAAATACAAACACTTGATGCAAATTTAATTAAGATAGTTACACACTTGAATAAATAACAAAGACGGATTAAGATTACTTACGATAGTATTATGGACCGTACATGCCCATGAGTGTTTGTATCCAAAAAGAACAGCTCCACCATCTGCTGGGGTCCCTTTTGGAGGCTCACCTTCTTTAAGTGCAACCATCAAGTGTTTGGGAGGCATGTGAGAATCAGCCGGTTTAGTGATCACCCTCTTCTTCGTTCCGGTTGAAGTTGAAGCCGAAGCTTCGGTGGCTTGAACAACAGCTAGAGTTTGTTCTCCTTCTCCATCTCCATCTCCTTCTTCTTCTTGTTCCTCTTCCTCTTCAACAATTTCATCTTCGATGATATTCTTACCTTTATCTCCATTACCATCATCATCATCACCATCATCATTACCTCCTCCAGCCTCATGCATGTCTTGATCACCACCATCATCATCATCATCATTGTTACCTCCTCCAGCAGCCGGATTGGTTTCATCAACATCATCATCATCACCTCTTCTACCAGATGGAATTGATAGGTCTTCATCTGGATTCTCGTCTGAATCATTGGGTTCAGATAGTGGTTCTAAGACCTTTGTCGTTCCGGGCACAACATGCACCCCTCGATGTTTTAAAGACAATAGTTTATCACCAACACGAGGAGGGTTTAAAGGAGGACTAAGAGCTGCTTTCAGAGCTGCTTTCTTCTTTGCCATTCGCAATCTGAACAAGAACAATTCAAAAAATAAACATTACAGGCCGGCAGGTTAGATATATTCAACATATCCGGCGGAACAATAGCCGGTAAGGTCGACCAAAAGATGAGTGCCGGCTAAACAACGTCGGCATTGTATCATCAAAATAGTCTTCCGGCGCACAAAAAAAACAAGAAATTTTTACTATACAGGTCGGCAAGGTCCATTACACATACATTTCCGGCTGACAAACCGCCGGCATGTTTTTATATAACTACCCTTCCGGGTTTAAAAACTCTAGGCATCAGGAAACATTCAACAGAAGTAGCCGGAAGGGTAAAAAACAACAACTTGCCGGCTTCATTAAAAGATAACAGACGCCGGCAATGTATACATTGAATAACCTGCCCAGCCTGCTAGTAGCGATTCTGAAACTATACTGATAGGCAAGTTCTTCAACCTTATACCCTTCCGGCCAAACCCTAACTATGAAATCCCGGAAAGGTCGATAACCAAAAACCTTCTTTGGCGCCGTAACTACCAATTCACAAATTCGATTTTTCGACCTAATTTGACATGCAAACATGAAATTGAAGTACTAGAGTGAGTTTAAGTGTTCCCTTACTTTCTTAAGCGCACCATTTCACGTGTTTCCAGTGGGTTCAATTCCTTCTTCTTCAACCGTTTTTCTCTTCACTTTCTTAGCAACCAAATTTGCAATTCCAGGGTTATACTCATTGGGTTTTCGATTAGATTGTTTCATACGAGTTGCCTCCTTCCGTGGTGGATCCATTGATGAAGATTAATCGGAGTTTTCGAATCGACGATTTTAACGAATTGATCGACGAGTTTTGGTGGTGGTGGGGTGATGGAGCCGGTAAGGTAAGGTTGTGGAGGAGAAGAAGAAGAGAAGAAGATGTAATGAAGAAAGAAAACTGATTTTGGTAGTAATTAGAGTTATAATGAGAAAGGGTAATGTTGTAACTTTACCCATTGACCTCCCCCTTTGCCCTTAAAAAAGAGTCCCTATAAAATTAGGTATACCCCAATTAGTTTGAGTATACCCCAATCTCGCCAGGTTTCCAAAATACATCTTTCAAACATAACAATCATTGATCTTCATCATCCGAGGAAACCAATTCCAGTACGCCTTCCGGGAAATCCACCTTCATGACGCGATCCCAATCCAACATGTTGGTCTCATATTGTTTCAACCAATCATTACAATGATTCGCTGGTAAGTAATCGTTCCAACCAGCCAACGGAGGTAATGGGCAATCCCTCTTTACTCTTAAACCGATAAAATGCATCTCATTCACAAATGCCATAACAATTCTTCTATCTTTAACCGATTCATCGCAAACCGTCCTTGTAGGTGTAAACGTATAAGAATGTCCATACTTAGGAGGAACAAAGAAATGTACCACACAATTCAAAGTGTCCGCTAAGAGATATCCACATTTAGGCATTGTCATCCAATACTTGGATCCGATTGTCTTCAATCCCTTTCGGCACTTTACACGCGCAACAAAGTCTTTGAACTCTAGTTCTTTGTCGTGCCTATCTCCTTCCTTCATCATCTCCATATAGAAATCCTTGTCCTTTATTAGTTGTACCGCCATCTTAGTTCTTAAATTTTGCCATTGGGTGACATCTTTGTTCACCGCCTCTCCAAAGTAACCAATTTGTTCCGAGGCGACGTGAAACCCGCAATTGCCATCCCCATCAACCTCGTCGGTGGACAAAACAAATGGAACAATGAGTGGAGGGAGTTGTTTCATATACTCTTCTATAATCGTATACCTTGATCGTGTTGGTCTTCCATGAAAATCCCTAGGACAACGAAGAGTACCATACTTCTCTCTTATAGTCACCATTTCTGTTGAATGTGTTTGTGGCGAGTCGCTCATTTGATCAATAACTACGGAGCTAGTTTGGGTCTCCACTAACACAACTTGTTCCACCGCATCGACTTGACTTACTTGAAAAGGCTTCTTAGAGACTTTTGGACTTCCATTTTGATCTTTTCTTGGACGACCTCTTTTATTTGGTTGCGGTTCATCTTCAAATTCGGCTTCCGAACGCTCATGCCGACACAATATTCTTTTATTAGACAAATGATCCTTTAATTATTTTCTTTCAATGGTCCTCTACACTTCGGTGTTTGGCCTACCCGCC
This sequence comes from Papaver armeniacum, assembly GCA_023531295.1. NCBI lineage: Eukaryota > Viridiplantae > Streptophyta > Magnoliopsida > Ranunculales > Papaveraceae > Papaver > Papaver armeniacum. The sequence continues at coordinate 146,104 of JAJJWW010019304.1, read as the reverse complement.
CCCTTATGCTTAATAGGTTCATAAACCTCTTTTAAACGAGGGTGAAGAGCTTGTTCCAAATCATGCATCAATATTTGCTTCTTGGCGCCATTTGTTGTAGCATAACACTCGGCTATTCTTGCACACAATTCCGACTCCATGAACGACGGACCATTGACTACGGGTGTGCTTGGAGTGAAATTTAATTGCTTCCAAAATGGATGAATATCATTGATGTCAATCACATCGACGTACCTACCCATTTTATGACGACATGGGAGACCAATACCTATCATATCCTTGCAAACACAAACCGTATTCTCGTCATCGTTAGCTTTATACAACTTCAATTGTTCTATCATGTGATTTATTGCCCAACGTGAAACTTTATGAACAATGCCCCTTAGAAGCAATCTTTCCCCTTCGTGTTCCGTAGGGAATTTATGTACACTAAATTGCATAGAAGCCTTAATCTTTATGAGATCACGATTGGTGAATTCATGGATTTCTTCTTGGATCGACACAACTCCATTTTGACTACCTAGAAGTATTTTCTTTAATCGGCCATGAGACCCCTCCGCAATGCTTGTCGCCTCGTTCTTGAAGTTATGATATTCATATGTCCATGCATACACAAACCTCTCCTTAATCGGTAACCATTGTGTTTTACAATACTCAACGGGTTTTGGGTAGTCCTTGTAATATTCTTCCTCAAATTTCTTCAAGTTCCTTTCGTAAATTTCCTCGGTCATTGACCAAACGATCTTGTCCCATGCTTTCATGAACGATCTCCAAATTATCCCATCCTCCTTCCATTTTTCATCAAATAACCTCTTCTCTTCCTCTCATTCTTCCTCGGTTAATTTACTAATGCGCTCATCCTCTTCCTTCGACCTCTTGGTACCCTTCCTTGGTTTTTTAGCTTGGAAATGACGATGGCAATTGTGTCTGAGGTTGCATTGAATGTGCCACGTACACTGCAAGTTTCGGGCTTCAGGAAACACTACCGCTATTGCATGCATTACGGCTTGATCGTTATCCGTTACAATAGTACCCTTGGAAAATCATCCCCATTGTAAATGGACCTCAACGTCTCCAAAGATCCAAATGAAACTCACGTTGTTCTCATGATCCATTAAACCCCATGCAATCGTAAACGTGTTTTTGTCCGAAGTGTGACAAGCAATGTTCAACAACGGCATGTTATATTTGTTTGTCTTGTAAGTGGCATCTATCAACACAATTTGATGAAAACACTGAGGCAATTTTATCATTTCGGGATGTGCCAAGAAAATACGTACCACTTTACCATCCTTTTCTTCCGTTCTCAACGTGTAGTCGTGTAACTCAGCTAACCACTGCGATTGTTGCATGACCGTTCTACCATCCCATTCCGTCCTTTTGATCGTAGCTAGGGCCGACTTAATTGTAGATAAAGAAGACAAGTTGTCGGGGTCGTCCGCCTTTATTTTACTTAAGATCGCACTCGCCTTTTGGATACGCATAGACCTCACCGTCTCCATTTCATGTGCTTTTAACTTCGCAACCATTACATGTCCAATAAGAGTATCCGGATCATCGTGGTTGTGACAACCATTAGCAACTTTAGACATTTTCCAATCTTTACTTTCCTTACCATCGGGCTTATAGAAGACAATCTTAAATGGGCATCCAATCTTCTTCGTATGAGTTCGGTACTTCTTCCTCTCCGTCTTCCTTACATACTTATTATTCTTTCCCTCGTGACTCTTCTTCTCCCCACCTCGCTCACATACCATTTCAAACCGAATATTCTTAACGCAACGGTTCTGAACTACCACGCACATCTTCTCTTTTGCCTTGTTCATAAGCCATTCCTTGGCCTCCTTCTTACTTCCAAATATCTAAATGGGCATATTACAAAACAAAAATAATAAGCATAACCATCTAACATATACGATTGGAAAAAGAAAAGATAAATCATGACCATACCAAATCTTTTGCATAGTGTAGGGAAGTATCAGGCCTCAAATAATAATCGTCATCAACCGCTATAACAGCCTACGCACAACAACAACAAGTTATGCATTAGCAATCGGAAGGAAGTTTAGATAATAAGTAAACGATTGTAATACAATCGGTGATTTAATACTATACAACGTAACCGATTATAATAAATCGGTAGTCATGTACGCATATAGTCTACCGATTAACGACATACGAAATGAACAATTCTTACGTGTAAAAACCTTCAATAATCGGAGGGACTATAAATTCATGAACCAACCGATTATTATATACCAATAATCGGACGTTTATTCATGTAGACAAATTCCGATTATGAGAAATTGAAGCTTTCAATTTGGGGATTTTTTCATATTCGGCATATTAATACATCAAAATATACCCGATTATTAATAAGCGGTAGATATGTTACTAAATTTACTACCGAATATATGTCGTTCATGTCATTCAGTGCATGCGAAATCGAATTTTCACGTTCGAAAACACACACAAACGCACGTAACATGGGTATTAGAGTTTGTTAACAACATACCCGTATGTTTGATGAATCGTTAGCTTCGATCTCGGGTGATTCTCCATTTTCTTCCATGAAAGCGTCGTCTAGGGTTTCATCTCCATCAAAGTTTGGATCATTCAACATATACCCCAAATCGTCATCTCTAAACGGTAGTGAACCTTGAAATTCAACAACTTCACGTCCTCCTTCTTCGTACCCATCCATGTTTATGGAAGTTGGCAAAAATCGGAAGTTGGCAACATATACCCACTTCTTCTTCTTTTTTTTTCTTCTTCTTCTCTCACTCAATCGGGAGTTACCTCGCGATGAGTCAATTTTTTTTTTCCAAACACTAATATATAGACCCCAGCCTACCGATTACAGAGTTTGCTTCCGATTATTGAGTGAAACTACCGATTATTGTTTTGGCTACCGAATATTATAGTTTTTGTGAAAGGTTGAATCCCTGACCACTTATAATCGGTAGTGTATAAGTTTTATCATCTACCGATTATGTCAGATTGCAAATTAAAACAAATAAGGATTTTAGAAAAAACTCATTTAGGGGCAACCTATAATCGGTAGGTTTTGGAACTTATATTCCGTACGATTATGGCTACTTCCAAATCACGAACCACATGGTTAGGCCTGGCTTTGTACCCTCTTAACCTATGGATTTTGGCAAGGGTTCGATCTGGGTCTCCTTACAATCGGTAGTTTATTAAGTTGAGTAGACTACCGATTATAGTAGATTTCAAAATTCATCACATGAAGGATTTTAGAAAAAACTAAATTTGGGGCAACCTATAATCGGTAGGTTTTGGAACTTATCTTCCGTACGATTATGGCTACATCCAAATCACGAACCACATGGTTATGCATGGCCCTGTACCCTCGGAACCAATGGAATTTGGCAAGGGTTCGATCTGGGTCTCCTTACAATCGGTAGTTTATTAAGTTGAGTAGACTACCGATTATGGTAGATTTCAAAATTCATCACATCAAGGATTTTAGAAAAAACTCATTTTGGGGCAACTGTATAATCGGTAGGTTGTGGAACCTATTTGGCTTACGATTATGTATACATCCAAATCACGAACCACATGGTTATGCCTGGCTCTGTACACTCAAAACCTACGAAATTTGGCAAGGGTTCGATCTGGGGCTCCTTATAATCGGTAGGTTGTTAAGTTGTTAACTCTACTGATTATGGTATATTTCAAATTCCCTTACATGAAGGATTTTAGAAAAAACTCATTTTGGGGCAACCCATAATCGGATGTTTTGGTAATATATTTAACTCCCGATTAACGGTGCATCCAAAACACGAACCAAGTGGTTATGGTCAATTTGAGTGCACTCAAAACCTATGAAATATGGCAAAGGTTGGATCTCGGGGCTCGTTATAATCGGTTGGTTATATAATTATATACCTTACCGATTATGGTATATTTCAACATTCATTACGTGAAGGATTTAGAAAAAACTAAATTTGGGGCAACCTATAATCGGTAGGTTGTGGAACCTATTAGGCTTAGATTATGGCTAGATCCACAACTCTATCCAAGTGGTTATGGTTGGCTCTGCACCCCTCAAAACCTATGGAATTTGGCCAAGGTGAATACGGAGCTCCTTATAATCGGTAGTCTTATAAGTTGGATAAGCTACCGATTATAAAAGGGATTATTGGTCAAGTATCTACACAATAATCGGTAGGTATAGTTTCAATTTAACCTACCGATTCACCTTTAACCTACCGATTATGGTGTTGGCTACCGATTATATAAGGGCATATTGGCCATTTCGAAAAATCAAATATAAGGGGTAGCTTAGATTTACGTTTGGGTGACCTTTTTTGTCTTTTAGTGTCGCCCCTAATTCTTTTAGGGTCGCCCCTAAAAGTGCGAGGTTTTTTTTTGCTCGGTAAATAACTTTTTATATTTATATAAAAATTGGAAATTGTACACCCCACATCACGTGTCGTAGTACCCATACTAACTTTTAAGAAACCCCAAATCCTAACCAAATTAAATGGTAGGCCTAAGAAACTCTAATCACAGTAATTGTGAGAAGACCCATGTGGAAAGCCAAAACCCAAAAAGGTATCAATTCTGATACCCTAAAAACAATCTCATTTTAGAGAATTAGTAGGAACCCTAAAATGTTACATACGACAGCCGCCGTCGCCGTTGGAGGACTGGAAATCACCACCACTTTGCACAACTATCACCTCTTTTGCTACCGATACACCCACATGAAGAACAGATAGAAAGCAAAAGAAAAAATTGATAAAACCCTTGCAATACCTTCTGGAACACCTTAAAAGCTTGGTCAGACATGGCTCCATGGCTAAGAACATTTCAAACAGATTTAGCCAACTGCTAACCAGTCATCTTTCCCAATCAAACATCATCCTGAAATCCGCCGCTACTGCTTTCATCAACTAAACTTGTACCTTTGATGGATAAAATCAGTGATTTCAGGAGAGAATTGATTGAGGAGAAGAAAAATTGGATGAACAGCAACACCCATTGAAGCCTTCCAGGAGAACCCAAATCTTGTCTTAAAACAAGCTGCAACTTTGAGACTCCACCACCATCTGTACCACCTTCTTCACACCCCACTGTTGAAATCGCTGTAAAAGAGAGATGTTTGAGTGGTACAGGGATTATCTACTCGTTTATCTTAATTTTTTGAGAGGAGAAATCATTATGCCGGAGAATCGTCATCGTTGTTGGTGTTAAAGAAATCGTCTATTAACTCGTTGTGATGATGTTGTTTTCAGTGGTAGATCATGATGATTATGAATATCGATTTCCAGATGAGATGTCTGTCGGCTGTTGAATCTACTTAGGTTTAGGGTTTTGGTCGCCACACAGATTTGGGACTTGTCGAGGAACAACTACTTTTCTTATATACAGGGCTTGCTACAGATTTAGTTTTAGGGTTTTGATCTAACGGATGATCTCTGTTGGTGGTATGTTTTCTTTTATAAAACTAGTCGGGGGTGCATGACATTTTTATCTTGCATTTGAGGTGTTATATATTGGCAGGCAGACTTTATATGTGGCTTAAATGAGAAATGAAATTGCATGCTTGAACTTTGATATATATATATATATATATACCAGGACTTTATCCACAATTTTCAAATGGTTGCACTTGCATACAGTGACAACCACTTTGGTGTCGGGAGACTGGTAGATGTTCATGAATGGAAATGTAGGTACGTGGAGGATAGTGCTCATAAATGCAGATGGAGACTTATAAGCTTGCAACAAAGAACAACGTTGGAGCCTTAGCTTGCTCCCACCTGTACTAGAGACTGACCCAAGCTTGGCACACAACAAAAAAACATGTTGCAATGTGCCACGGTGTTTCAATAACTCAATAGCCCATTATTGCTTTGTTGGTGACAATTCTTCATTATTATTATTACTATTTTTATTTTTATTTTAGTTTTTTTGATCAGCAAAGGTAAAGATTATATTGAAGAAGCTTACTAGAGATAAGCAGAAGAATACAACCCAAGGGCCTGTCTAGAGAGTTAGCAGAGATACACAGCAAACTAAAACAGGCAAAAGACAACTAACCAAAAAAACAGTTTAAATGAAAAATTGATCCCAGTTAGCTAGGACTTTATGCAGGGTATTCAACAATTCTTCATCACTATGCCAACCAAACATGCCAAGAACTAAAGATTATTCGAGTGTTGGCATTAGTGGATTAAGAAGCTGATTGAAATTTTGAGCTTTTTCGTAATTCGATCGGCACAAGTTTTTATGGCACTTGAAAAATGAGAGCATGCATGGTATAATATGAAAAGTTTAGTTTGACATGCCAAATGAATAGATGGTTCGACTGGTTCAAACTTGTAACACCACCCATCATCATACTACGTTCATTTTTGAGAAAACAACAACAATATATAGGTAAAGTCAAATAATAACTTTGACTTGGTCTTTAAAACTAGTTTCTATGCCACTCCCAGTTTGTTCTAAAAATCCTTGCAACAACCATCAGATTAAAACGAAAACAAGTAAAAATTTCATTCTCAGCAGATCTGATAACAGTAAAGCCTTATGATTAATCTTGATACAAAAATAAGTAACACAAATATTTTGTGAAAGCATCGCATGTAATTTCATTAAAATGTAAATTACATTTTTGGTATATTTCTGATTACAGAAAACAACCACAATATAGTAAAGTGATCAAATAACAACTTGAATTAGTCTTATATTATGATTAATCACCAATCTGATTTACTTTTTTCATACACAAACTCAAATGGAAGGAGATTTGTGAAAGAAAGCACAAGACCAGCTGAGATCACTTTTTCTCCTGACTTCAATTTAGGTTTGAAGTTGCCGCCGTAAAGTGATTTAAAGCTGGTAGAAGAATGATGTACAAGAACATCTTAATTTTGTGAGAGTAGAAATCATCATGCTGAAGATTCGTCGTTGTTGTTGGTGGTGTTGAAGAATCGTCTATTAACTCGTTGTGATGCTCTTGTTTCCACTGGTAGATCATGACGATGAATATTGATTTCCAGATGAGATGTCTGGCGGCTGTTGAATCTACTTAGGTTAGGGTTTTTGGTCGCTACACAGATTTTGGACTTATTGAGGAACTATTCTTTTTATAGGGCTGGCTTATTACAGATCTGCCCGTTTATTTATAGATTTAGTTTTAGGGTTTTGATCTAACGATAGATTTAGTTTTAGGGTTTTGATCTAACGGATGATCTCTGTTGACCGCATTATCTTTCTCAGACACGGTTGTGATGGTGTGTCCGATACGGATGAAGCATTTAAAGGGTTAACAGCTCACGTGTGCATGCAGGTGGAGATTGATTAAAATGGTAAATATTATTGATCGCGATCGTATTTTCTCTTTAATAAAAAATTAGTCGTCGGTTGTATAATTTGTGTTGTACTGGCTTTGCACATTATATATGCCCGAGAACATTAAATAGAAGCCAATTAGTTCTTTTTTTTTGTTCCGATTAGACCAAATTATATTTAGCTGCTAATTTTGTTGACTCGCTTAGTTTTCTAAATACGCAAGAAATATAAGACGTGGTAATAAGAATTTTACCGTGTCCATACTTGATGGAGCAGTTTAGAGAATGTATGAATTTGCATTTCGAATTAAAAAGTTTTTATCACAAGCTACTGTTTGTATCATACAAAATCCAGCTTCCGCGGAAAAGATACGCGCATTTTGCTACCATTTTCATGTCCATCCAATACCAACAAGATATACAAGCAAGATGCACACAGATGATCCAATCTGGCGAATGACATTGCGGTAATGAAAACATGAACTTCTATTAGATGTCCATCACAACCAAGAAGATCCACCACATAATCTTAGTGCTCCAAGTTGTTCCGGGACTATTGTTTTTTGACTTGTGTTTGTGTGGTTCACATGCATATGAGAATATCATCGCAAAGTAAACCAAGTTCGGAGGGAAATACTCAGCAGCTAACATTGGAATTAATCTTAAATTATGATCAAGTAATACAAAAACAAGTAACAGAGATATTTTCTAAAAACATGTCTTTTTTTCTTTTCTTTTTTTGATAAAGAAGAAAAATTCAATTGATCAAAAGAATATATGCAAAAGTTTCAACTTACAAGGAGTAAGAAGAAGCAGAACAAAAGAGGAAAATTACATGACCACATGTAAATATATACACCGGAACATGGTAATATATATATATATACATTGGCGAAAACTAAATCTATAAGTATAAGGATACCATAATGCTGTCAAGTAATGGTGTTGAAGAATCTGCCATGAATTTTTTTGTTGTGAATGTTTTTTCCATTGATGGATCATGATGAACATAGATTTCTTCTTAGATGTAGGCTGGGTGTTGCTGAGTTGAATCTTTTTAGGGTTTGGACCGAAACGAAGGAAACTATTCTACTTATACGGCTTTACAGATCTGCCCTATTATTCTAGGACTATATTATGGTCGTTGATTCATCTTTAGTAAGCAATCTAACGGTTGACATGCATTTTTTACAACTGACCGAAGCATCTTTCATGGACACGGTTGTGGTTGTACCACGTCATCCATAATAAACCAAAGAAGGAAGAATCCCAAAGATGTCATGACCTTACTTACATTTTCATATTTCTCACCGGAATGTGCTCTGATGGACGTTATGGTTTCTAAGAATCTGGTCGGGTGTATTTTAAGGTGCATGGCACTGTTATCTTGCATTTGAGGTATTGTTCGCAAGAGATACAAACAGACTCTATATGTCATGGTTTAAATGATTTTGTTTTTCTCTCTCACTTTCAAGTAAGTGTAGAGGTCAAAGCATCCCTTTTGGCATGGAGTTGTGCCTTCAAAAGAGATTTTAATTTTAGGCTAGACGTGTGTATCTTTTCGTGGGAGAACATGTTTACTGAGATAAAACCTTGGCTGTTCTCCTATGTCTTTACGTCCCTTCCAAGGATTGTATCCCATTTCTCTTTATTTTTGCTTTCATTTTTTTTCCTTTATAACTGATTCATGTAATTTTTTCTTCTCCTTTCAATAAATTTCTCCTTTCTCGATCAAAAAAAAATGATTTTGTTTTTCTTGATGCACAAAATGGAAGTACATGAAATTTGAAAACTAGCTACAAATACTAGCAACTGGAATTTTGGCAAGGATCTATATTGATAATAAATGGGGTTCGTACTTACTCATGCCTCTTGGCTAAGGGGACCTGTAGAACACGAAACTTTTATCGTTGAGGTTGTGGTTACTTGTCTGACGAGGGAGACGAATGCTTAATCTGTATTGTGTGTTTTCATGACCACGTATTTGTTGCTTCTCCGCGATTAATTTCAAATTTAATTGTTAGCAAGTATGATAATAGACTGTTTTCTTGTATGTTAAACTTTTTCCCAAAAGAGAAAGTTGTATATTATAGGCCGTTGCACTCTGGGCTATTGAGTTTCGTGCATCGCAGTTTAACAGAGATAAAACAAATCTGAAGAAGGCTATGTCGCTATGTGATACTGTAGGTTGTAGTTGCATTAGCATTTTTGGCTAATTGATGCGTCTGCTGCCTGATTGGCAGACCGGTAAAATTAAACCCGAGTTATTCAGTTTTGCCCCGTTACGGCTAACCACTATCTGAGAAAGTAACCGTTGCCATAATATTCAGCTCTGTTAAACTTGGATGAGATCTATTGCCATAATATCTCTTCCCTTCCCTTCTATTTTTATTTTTTATTTTTTTTTACCCGAGCAATTTTCCTTTTCTGGTACCTCCAGCTGTCGACTAAGCTTTGCTTCTAAATCCCGTCTTCTTTGAATTTACTACTATTACAAGTTAATTTTGAATGTCTTCCGCTGTTAAAAAAAAGTGATTTTTAGGATTTCTATTCTGCTTATTGTGATTAAGCTTTCCTTATTTCAAAGAGACTATTAGTTATAAATAGAATCTTCTTATTGTCATCTTAACAAAATTTGAACCATATAAAAACTCAGACTTATCTGTTTGTTTATTTTCATCATTTCTTTCTTTTGTAAACCATCAGACGGATCTTCTTAAATCTTTTGTTTCAGTTTGTAAGACAATTATTGTCTTTATTTCACTATATGGAGGGTGGTAGCATTTTGTCTCGTTCTCCCCTCACATCCCACGGCCAAGAAACTACTTGCCACCCTCAAAGATTTCAAGAGAATTGGAGGGAGAGTAAATTTGTTGACAGGGATGGATGGTCAGTTTGTGATGATACATTTAGTGAAGAGCAGGTATCCCAAGAATCTGGTGATGATGATGATGCATCTGCATTTCAAACAATATCAGCAGCAGCACTTAGATCAGATGTAGGTGTTGAGAATTATGTTTTGTCAAGACAAGTCTCTGGTCAAGTCAAGGTTTTTAGCTATTGGTCAGAAAAGTCTTGTAATAATTAGTGTATTTAAGCTGTCTGAAACTATACTTTTGCTGTAATTTTCTATTCTCATCAATACACAACTTTCTTCTAGTTTTCATCTGATATTTCTCATGGTATCAGTTAGGTCTAGATCCAAAATTCAACTTCACAAATTTTAACACAACAATCATCAACAACAGCTAAATATCTTTCACATATTTTTTACAGCTGATTTCTTCGATCTAAGTTCTGATTTAGATTCAATTGTTATTCACATCAGTAACAACTTTTCTTCAATAATCTTTTAATCAAGATCTTCTGAATCTTGATTCTGGTGTTTAAATTCTTGGGTATACAATTTATGGTCCGTAGAAGCAATCGTTTGAATCCAAATCTTGAAGTAACTACTACAACAATGTCTTCCACTGCACAAACGTCTGATGGTAATTTGTTAAACTTTACTCTTCCCTTCACCAACATCTCAAATTTTGTATCATTGAAGCTAGATAATACAAACTTTATTCTATGGCGTGACCAATTTGAGTCGATTCTCATTACAACTGATTTATATGGTCATGTTAATGGTGAAAATAAGTCTCCAACTCCAACTCCTAAATCTTTTTGGTATGATGCTTTCTTAACTGCCACTTATCTTATAAACAGAACTCCAACTCCTGTTTTACAAAATAAGTCTCCTTTTGAAGTTCTTCATCATTCTTTACCAGACTATAGTTTTTTGAGAGTTTTTGGCACTATTTGCTATCCATTTCTTGGTCACTCAAGACCAGACAAACTATCTCCGAAATCTGTGAAATGTGTTTTTATAGGATATAGTCCTATACATAAGGGATATAAATGTTATGATCATGTATCCAGGAAAGTTCATATTTCAAGAAATGTAGTATTTTCAGAACATGAATTCTTTTACTCAAAAAATTCTATTACTTCTACACCTTCTACTACTGATAATACTGATCTTGTTTTATCTCATATCCTTCATGATTCACTTACAAATACTCCATCTGCTACTCCTTCTAGTCCAATTGTGACAAGATCTATGAGAGGTATTGTCAAACCAAAAGTTTTTCAGGATCATGTTATGCATTGTTCTATCAGACATCCTATTCCTGTTGCTTTTTCTTCTTTGTTAACTATTCCACCTGAGCCAAAAACATTTAAAAGTGCAATGAAAAATCCTAAATGGCAAGTCTCCATGAAGGAAGAACATACAACTTTAAAGGATAATGATACTTGGTACTTAGTTAAACCTGAGCCTTATATGAATATTTTGGGCTGCAAATGGGTGTATAAAATTAAACTTAAGCCAGATGGTACAGTGGATAGGTTTAAATCAAGACTAGTTGCACTAGGATATAATCAACAAGATGGTGTTGATTATAGCGAAACCTTTAGTCCTGTGGTAAAATCAACTACAGTAAGAATTGTTTTGGTCTTAGCTGTTACAAATAATTGGAAATACAACAATTAGATGTATCTAATGCATTTTTGCATGGTTTCTTAACTGAAGATGTTTTTATGGTTCAACCACAAGGTTTTGTGGATCTAGAGTTTCCTAATCATGTGTGTAAACTTAAGAAGAGTCTATATGGGCTTAAGAAAGCTCCTAGAGCCTGGTTTGAGAGGTTTAGCACCTTTTTACTTCAGTTTGGCTTCATCAGATCAGTTTGTGATTATTCCATGTTCATTTATACTTCTTCTTCCGAAATGATGATCCTTCTATTATATGTGAATGATATAATACTTACTGGAAATTCTGATATTCTTATGCTAAAGTTAATTCAAGCTTTAAGTAAAGAGTTTTCTATGAAGTAGTTAGGAAATCTGAGCTATTTCTTGGGTATTGAAGCTCAAAGAAATGAAGATTTTTTAGTTTTAACACAGAAGAAATATACTTTGGAGCTTCTTACAAAAGCAAATATGCTTGAGTGTAAACCTTGTGACACTCCTGTTGTTAAAGAATCTAGAGCTTCTATCCATGATGGTGTTTTGTTAGAAAATCCAGCTGAATACAGAACATTAGTTGGTAGTTTGCAGTATTTAACAATGACTAGGCCAAATATTGCTTTTGGGGTTAATTATGTGTCACAGTTCATGCATGCTCCCACTGACATTCATTTTTTGTTAGTCAAAAGAATTTTAAGGTATCTCAAGGGCACTATTGGTCTTGGTCTTATTATAAGAAAAGGTGATATTTCTTCTGTAAAGGCTTATACTTTACGATTAAGGGTGGCTGTCCAGATACAAGAAGATCCACATCTCAGTTATGCAGTTTTTATGGGCAGTTCTCTGATTTGTTGGTCTAGCAAGAAGCAACCCACTGTTTCTAGGTCTTCTGCGAAATGCGGAATATAAATGTTTATCTGTAGCTGCTTACGAGTTAGAATGGCTCTCAAATGTTTTTAAGGAATTAAGTATTTCGATTACTCTGCCAATGCGGATGTTTTGTGACAATACATCTGCAATTTTTTAGCTTCTAATCTTGTGTTTCATGCCAGGGCAAAACACATAGAAGTTCAGTATCATGTGGTCAGAGATTTGATACTCAAAGGCTTTATCAAATTGCATCATATTTCTTCAGAAAACCAGATTGCTGATTTGTTCACTAAAGGACTCTGTTCACCTATTTTTCTTTCATTACTTCATCAACTGTTGGTAGATACTTCAAGTGTTGCTGTTGAAGATCTTGAGTGTCAGCATTCTTCATGTCTTGCATGTGAAGAAGAACTCTCTGCTGACAATAACTCTGTGTTGTTCTCTGGTTTGGCTTTTCAGTAAAGACTGTACCTTGTTTTTATGTATTTTCTTTTTCAAGTTTCTCCTGTGGCTGCCTGTATCAACTTGAGGGGGGCTGTTGAGAATTATGTTCTGTCAAGACAAGTCTCTGGTCAAGTCAGTTTGACTTGACTGTCTAGTCAAGGTGTTTAGACATTGGTCAGAAAAGTCTTGTAATAATTAGTGTATTTAAGCTGCCTGAAAATATGCTTTTGCTGTAATTTTCTATTCTCATCAATACACAACTTTCTTCTAGTTTTCATATGATATTTCTCAGTAGGAGCACATATGACTGGAAAATCATCCCACATGGAACGCCTCCGGCCTATTCATGACACCAAAGGTAAATTCCTACTCTCTTTCGATCGGTATCACAAAAAGGACAGCAACAAAGGAATCAATGGAGGTTACGGGGCAATCTTGCGGTGTAGCAATGGTGCTCCTGTTGCTGGAGGTTCTACACGTTGGATCTCACCATATTATCATACTTTGGAGGGGCTCCTAAGTGGATTGGAGCTCTCTACCACTTGGAACATTAAAAGACTCTTCTGCGCGTGCAATTCACATAGAGTTTTCTAGACAATCTGGGAGTGTTTTATTTATTTATTTTTCCTCGGTAAAGATAATAATTCATTGAAAAAAGCTTACAGGAAGTAAGCGAAGAACAAAGATCCCAAACACAGAGAAGGCACTGAGAAACTCAAGCCGAACTCATCCAAAAAAGAGAAAAAACAACCCAAAAAAGCTTAAAACCCTTTAAGCTACAAAGAATTGAGACCAATTCGCAGTAACATTTTCTAGAGATCCCTTTAAGAGGTTCTAAATTTCTACACCAATTATAAGTTTGAATCTTCACTTGATGCATCACTTGGTCTTCATTCGTTGTCGCATAGTTGAAGATAACATCATTTCTGTTGTTCCAAATGGTCCAAGTGATTGCCGCCGATAGAAATTGCCAAAGTACTTCACCAATTGGGGACAAAATTTTGATTCTCCAGCCCTTAATTATAATATCAATGCAATTCGGCATTACCCAATCAATCCTAGCAAAAGACATAAAGTATTGCCATACTTTTAACAATGATGAGGGTGGTTGTAGCCTCATCATTGTCTTCGGGGAATGATGAGGGTGGTTCCATTCTGGGAGTGTTTTATTGACAATGATGAGGGTGGTTGTAGCCGTCACCCTGATGACGGTACATTTGATTTGGTATGTCGTCTTTGTCTGCAAAGGAGGCTGACCAAGGATGAACCCTTCGACCTTGTCCTTGATATCGTGAGGAAAATAGCGAAAAGGGGACAATGCTATTATCGCAGCGGTGGTATGATTAACGCTTATGTAAAAGAATGGAACAAGCCAGCTGATTTCCTTGCTAAGTTGGTGCGCTGACCTGGGGAGGAAGAAAAAAATTGGCTAGAAGAGCTCCCCAAAGACTTGTGGACTCTGGTTAATCATGTTGGAGAAACTATAAGATAGTCCCACATTGCTAACTCCTTAGCCTAGATCTTAATATATAAGGTGGTGAGCCACTCCACTCATTGCCAATTGGTTTTGAGTTGGAAGCCCACACACTTCTAACATAAATAGCTAGCTTCAATTAACATTGAGAAGAATGGAGTTTTGAATAAATTAGCAGCATGTGTGTTGCTATAAGTTTTATTTTGTCCAGCTTGACTTATTATTATTGACTTGTAAATTTCTGATGGGCATCTGATTGTAGGATTTCTGGTGAAGAAAAGTACTAAAACTAATAGTTGCACTTCATTCTTCAATTGAATATCGGGAATCATCGATATAGATCATTTGATCAGTTACCCATTAATTATCAGCTTCTAGCTAGAATTGGTTTCGTATATAGAAGAATGACCGTGAGACCAATATTCTTTGACAAGTTGCCCAAACAGCGATCCTTCTTCCTTCATTAACTTCAAGGGTTCATCATACTCTACAATTTTTCCTGTAGAATGACACAATAAATTAGTAGTTAATTAAACCATGAACTAAAGATTTTTTTTTTTTTTTTTTTTTTGGTATAATACATACCATCACTGATGGCAAGCACCAATGTACTGTCCATCACGGTAGGGATTCTATGAGCAACTGTGATGACTGTACATTTTGCGAATTCTGTTCGTATTATTTTCTGTAGAATGCAATCTGTTGCATTGTCAATTGAAGCCGTAGCTTCATCAAGCACCAAAATCTGACTTTTCCTTAACAAAGCTCGGCCTAAACAGAATAATTGCCTCTGTCCCATGCTCCAGTTAGCGCCATCATGTGCAACTGTGTAAAAATCGTATACATATATTTTTTCAAGACTCACAATATGAATGAAAAAAATAATTCTGAAAGCTTCAATTCTTACCTAGACTTTCCAAACCCTCGCCTTTATTTTGCACAGCCTCAAGAAGTTGACATTTACCCACAACCTTCACAGGTACAACCGAAGAACAAGGGTCAGTATATGTGCGGGAAACTTTCTTTTACAAGTTCTACTAACAGAATGCCACATTACAGTACCTCCCAAATTTCATGGTCCGTGTATTGGTCTAAGGGATCCAAATTGTATCTCACAGTCCCACTAAAAAGAGTAGGTTCTTGAGGTATGATGCCTAAGCGTGATCTCAGGTCGTGTAGTCCGATATTGGAGATGTCGACGCCATCTATGATGATTTTCCCCCCTACTGGCTCTACCAAGCGAAACAATGCTCCTATTAGTGTTGTTTTTCCGCTGCCGGTCCTGCCAACAATCCCAATCTTGTGCCCTCGGGCATAAAGTTAAATTCGTACTGACATTCTAATAAAGCCTAAAGCTGCAAATTTAGAGATAGGTAATATAACATACCTTCAACTCGCGAATCTCCACTCTACCTGCAGTAGGCCAATTGGGTTCTGGCCGATTCCCTTTAATTATTTGTGAGGCTTCGCTAGGAATGTTCACGTATTGGTTTAGTCGTTCAACGGAAATAATGTCATTAGCTAGTGTACACTGATTTTTGACGGAAGTACTAAGGGACATGCTCAATGAGAGACCATAAGACAGTGCCATTCCAACAAAACCTGCCACATAATGGTAGCAGTCAAAGTACAGCAAAATTAATATTTGTAATGGCAAAAACCGGTTATGGTTTAATTGTTGTGCAAGGTGAAGATTGATAGGGATCAATATTAAAAATGCAAACTGGCATAACCGTACCCGAACTAAAGGTTCCCTGGGGAAGCAACACCATCACAAGTGCTGAGCAAGAAAGAACAGTCGCACTTAGAGTTTCCAGGCGTTGTAAAAGCCACAGATTTGTGGAAAAAATGTGAAATGAAGGACTAGCATTTTTGTCGATGAGACTGAGGCTCTCCGCAAAGAATCTGTCTTCCTCATCGAAAGCTCTAATAGTCATCGCTCCTGCTATGGATTCCCCAAGTTGGTTTGCCACCGACGACTTGGTTGTCCCATTAATCCGCACCAATTCATTTGCAGAAGCTGAGTAGTACCTCTGTCAGTCAGTAAAAATGTGCATTGCATTAAGTTAATTCTCTGTCTTAAATTTCTTTGAGGCCTGTCCGGAATAAGCAAACCAAGTCTTTACCTGCAAGTATATCACCAAGCATACCATGGGTATGGTGACAAACAAAACCTGCCAGGTAATAACTGCCATTACCCCAAGACTCGTATAAGTATTCAGGGTGCTCGCGACTGCTAATACTAAACTGAATGGAACATCAAGGTCCACAGTAGATGAATCAGAAGAAACCTACAATTAAGAAACATCAATTAGCGTCGACGTGTCATAGTTGTCAGTAAAAAAGTTTTAGAATGTACTTACTCGACTCAATATCCTTCCCAACGGTGTAGACTCGTAAAAAGCTACGGGTGCATGAAAAAGAGATTTCAATAGCTTAGAAAACAAGGACTTGGATGAATGGATACCCAGAGCAACTGTAGAAAGAGATCTAACAAGCAACCAAAATATAGAGCTAAACCCGATCAGCAAGTATATTTCAATCAGTCGCAGTTTGCTGATTTGAGGGTTCTGAACATTGGCAGCCATCCAAGAATTCTGAAGAATTTGGCTAGCAACAAACATAAGTTGGGAGACAGTTGCCAAAGAAAAGTAAAACAAGCCTTTGCCTTGATTTAGATATTGCAGGTAAGGCTTCAAATTCAAACAACTGTTTCCGGATTCTCGCTCTTCTTGCTTAATCAACTGATTCTCAACTGCAGCAACTGGTTCCACCACGGTCTCTTTAGCAAGCGGAGCGCAATTAGTTTCGCCAGAATTCACCTTAGCAGGTAACCTGTCAGAGTTTACTGTATCTTTGTGTGCACTGACAAGGTCAGAAAATTCTTGGCTAGAACTCATTAGCACATCAAAAGAAGCTGCATGTTGGATTTTCCCATGTGACATCAACTGTAGGAGAAACCAAAAAACAAGTTCTAATTGAACCAAAAGAGTACAGCATTGCAAAAGATACAATAATTATGCTGCAAGCTTACCAAAACAGAATCAAATGCAGGAAGGAAGTCGACTTGGTGAGTCACAAGTAATACTGTCTTTTCTGATAGAGCTCCAATTACATATTCCTGCACGATACAGATTAGCGCGCTACCAAATTCATCAATGCTACATGTACGGAAATATATAGATTTCAGTAAGTGAAGAAATGAAAGTTCACATTAAATAGGCTTGTAGCAGTAAGTGCGTCCACTGCGCTGAATGGATCATCAAGGAGATAAATATCAGCGTCTTGATAGAGTGCACGAGCGAGTTGAATACGCTGCTTTTGGCCGCCACTAAGATTAATTCCTCTTTCCCCAATTTCAGTTAGATCACCATAAGGTAGCATCTCAAGGTCCTTTACCAGGGAACACTTTTCCAGTGTCTCTTGGTATTTTAGCTCATCCATTGCGCGGCCAAACAGTATATTCTGTTGTATACTTCCTGACTGGATCCATGCAGTCTGGGAGACATATGTAAGTTTTCCATGAACTTGAATCTGTAGAATATAATTAAGGAAAAAAAAAGTCAGTACTTCAGATGACATGTTTATGATTTAAGAAGGGAAAATGCACTTACCGAGCCTTCAACCTCTGGTACCTCACCGAGAACTGCGGCTAGGAGGGTTGATTTACCTGCACCCACCTCTCCACAGATTGCCACTTTCTCACCAGGTTTGACCTCCAGGTTTATGGATGTCAAGGTAGGCTTTGATGGATTCTCTTCCCACGAAAATGTAGCCGACTTCACATGTACGGCATGGTTATAATTTTGTGGCTTTTCTTTTCTAGCATGGCTGATATCTCCACTACTCAGCAATTCCGGTTCAGCAAGAAACTTTGCAATCCGTTGTAACGCAACCTTTGCATGAATTACTGCTCCAATAACCTGAGGGATTGATCTAATAGGAGTTTGAATGATGCGTAGAGTTGCTATGAATGTGAAAACAGTAGTAGCACTGAGAGGAACTTGAAGAAAGTAACAAGCTCCGAAAGTTGCAGACGAGACTAATACTGGAGCTGACCAAAAGAAAAATCCGTCGTAGGCCTTGTGAAACTGCACAGCTGACAACCACTTGTATTCTACTTTCCTCAGACGTTCAATAACAGTCTTGAAATGTGTCTCCCAAGCATATAGCTTCAACACCTTCATGTTCAAGACTGCTTCTGTCATTGCCTTGAGCCTCCTATCCTGAGCGCTTGCAAGCTTAGTCTGAAACCTAAGCTGTAATTTGGCCAAGGGACCATTGCATAACACGGTGAGTATTATAATGATCAAAGCTGCAAGTGTTGCAATCCCCACAGTACGGGCAAGAATTAATAATCCAAGGCACGTCTGGAGGACCGTTGTCCATGTCTGATGCAGCAGGTTAGAGAATTCACCTACTCTATGAGCATCTACCGTCACATAATTTATTATCTGCCCGGCTGAATGTCTAGCCTTAGCAGCATTAGAAAGCCTTAGTTGCTTCCGGTAAATAGCTGCTGTGAGCAAAGACTTGAGTCTGACTCCCATTAAACCGCTCTGAAAGTACCACTGCCTCATCGATAGCGACTCTAACATTTTAATCAAAAACAATGCTACAACCAGTACAAAACCTTCATGTTTAAAGGTTCCCTTTCCTTCTGTAATCTTAATGAAGGCACCGACAAACAGGGGACCGGTCGAAAGAGTGAGTACCTTCAGAAGCGCAAAGAAGCCGGATATGAGAATTTCTTTCCAGTAGCATGAAGCAATTGCCCGTGAAAGTGATGGTTTGGTTTGCTGTTTTTGTTTCTTGAATTGATCCATGAACAACAGATAACATGTTTCTGCTCTATCATCCTTTGGCAACATGGGTATGTCATCATCTTCAAGTTTCATTTTCTTCTTAGCTTTCTTCATTAATGGATTTAGCCACCAAAAATGCATTCTACTCAGCAATCGAGCATTGGCAAAAGGAGTAATCATCTCATTCTCAAGATTACGAGTCTTAGTCATCTGGTGGTACAACAAAATGAGACGAAATTAAAAGAGAATCAATGCTCAATGCTGTGTTGAAACTAAAACGTGCCAGTGAGACTATATACTATCTGAGCTTTTGTCTGCCTTAATTGCTTCAGGATCAACCCTCCATTTCTGGAATAAAATTATTATTTGCGCCTTTTTCAATTTGGCATATTTTAAGACTAAAATAAAACGGGCCCCTAGCTCACCGGGTCATCCCCTTAAAGTTTAATGCGCTCCAGGAGGTCCCAGGTTCGAGTCCCCAATGGCGTGATATTGCAGGAATTAACATGGAAGGTAGTGTTAGTTTGCCCCCCTTGTGACACAATCTCGCCCCTCCTCCCGCCGTTTCGGCTCCCCTTGGCAAGGTTCCCCATGAGGCCCGTTGGTAGGCTAGCACAAAGAACTTTGTTCAATTAATGTAGTAGTATGTCGTTGGAGCTTAGCTTGTTAGGCTTCCAACTAGTTGATGTAATAATCGTTATATAGTCTTCTAAAAAAAATTTAAATAAATAAATAAAACATATATATATATATATATATATATATATATCCACCACCAGTTACTTTTTTTTTTTTTTTCAGTTGGCTGGCCAGCCGGCCGGTACGGTATGTATTGCACGTTTTGATGCATGTGTTCTTTTTTATAAAAAACAATATCAATTACTATCGACTGCAACAAAAAGATTATGTTTCAGACAGTACCAAATCGCCTCATTGCTGTACTTCAGATCTGCTAATCCTGCCCGAAACTATCAAATCTGAGGTTTGATTTGATAGTATTTTGCACCAAATTAAGTTTGAAAACAGGAGAAGTCTGTGTGCTGTGACCGTAGTTGATGCCATGTTGCTGACAACCGATGAATAGTAAATGTGGTGGAGATTCATATTCTGAATTAAATAATAAACGAAAGGGAAATCAAAAAGATTTGCGGATTTAGAACGTGCCCAGTTTTTTTTTGTTTTCTTAAGCAAGCTGCTGCCCAGTTATGTTATGCCACTGCATCCCAACCTTCTCTGTTTCCAATGAAAATATGGAATTAATATTTAAAAATCTCCCGCCTATCTAGAAACTCTCCACATATTTTGTCCATCTGTAGAGGGCTTAGTATTTCGCTTTAACAAATCTTACTGGAAAGCTACAATGTGTGCATTGTCGTATATATTTTTTCATAAATTACAATTATTAATTGGATGCACATATTATATTCATCGACTGCAACAAAAAGATTATGTTTGTTAAAAAAATTTACTAGTTTTGGTTGTGACGAACAGAAAATAAAAATGGTGGTTAGATAGTAAGTATCAAATCGCCTCGTTGCTGTACTTCAGATCTGCAAATTAAATCGAGCCCGACAGTATAAAATCCGAGGTTTGATTTGATGATTATGTTGAGACTATTAGTCCCACGTTGTATGGGCAATCTAAGATCCTGCAGTTTATAATCTCTTAGGGCCTCTCCACTCATTGCCAATTGGTTTTGAGTTGGATGCTCATATTCTAACAGATTAGTTAATATATTTAAAAAAATGTCCACGTTTTTTTGATAATTAATTTAATGCCCATGCCGTTATAATTTTCGTCCGGGCCCACCATTTTGGTAAAATCCCGTTGACAAAGTCATAGTCCCAGTGATGGAGATGTTATTTTGATGATTGAAATTACCAATCTGCCTAAAGCTAATGAACGGCTGAAGATGAGATTCATGAGGATGGAGTAATCTCTATCCGTCCAACACCTTCCTCCCTCTTGCTACAACAATGTTTTCTCCACCGATTCAACAGCAAATTTGTCCCATCCCCAAAACAATCTCAAATCTTGACATACAGATGTAGTTACCTCTTGTTAATCTCACATGCCGGCATGTATATCTTGAGACCAGAAATGTTGAAAGCTTGGTTTATTGCTTGATCAATAAAAGCAGAACAAAGATGGCTTTAAATATCCTTACAAGAACTACAAAATAGGATCATAACTAACATGACTCAAAAAGTGGAGCTACCGGTAATCGACTAAATCAATAACTAATATCCTTAACAATAGGACTTTATTTGATGCTAAAGACTCGACCAACAGACTTGACACGACTAACAACTCCAACATTCCCTCCCTTAAACTGAAAACTTGTCATTCAGTTTAACATTGCTTCAGAGCACATTCTCATCAAGCCTCACGATTCTTACAAAAACATTCGACTTCCAGCTTTGTCATTATGTCTCGTAATTGATCTTGGCTAGGAACATGAACTAGTTTGATGACACCATCACTTGTAAGATCACGAAGAAAATGAAACTTGACATATATGTGTTTACAACGCCCGTGTAGAACAGATTTCTTGACAAAGCAATAGGTGAATCTGTTGTCCACGAGAAAATGACAGTATGTTCACTAATTTGTGTCTGGTTCAAATACTCCAATATTCTTCGTAACCATACTGCTTGTGTTGCAGTCGCAGCAGCTGCAACAAACTCTGCCTCCGTTGTAGATAATGTAACTATAGGTTGCTTCTTTGATAACCAAGACACGACTCGAACTCTTACGAGAAAAACATAACCTGATTTTGCTCTTGCGATCATCCACATCACTTGCATAGTCACTGTCGGATAGCTCTCTAATTCTTGATCCTCCCTTCACGTAAAGAATTCCATAATCGATTGTCCCTTTAAAATAACGCAGAACTCTTTTGGCTGCATTATAATGAAGTTCAGTAGGACAATCCATAAATCTGCTTAAACGACTTACCAAAAACATAACATCTGGCCGTGTTGCTATTAAGTACATAAGACTGCCAATGAGTTGTTTGTACTGACAACTATCTACTCTTTTTCCTTGCTCATCCTTGTGAAGTTGAGAACCTGGGACAATTGGATTAAGAACCGGGTTGCGGTTAGCCATACCGAACTTTTCGGAATCTCTTACGTGTATTTCTTTTGACGAGATGAAGTAACCATCATCTTTACGCATGACTTCTATACCAAAGAAAATAACTAATCTTGCCAAGATCAGTCATATCAAACTCTTGCATCATTGAGTTCTTAAACTCAACCAATAAACTTTCATCATTGCCAGTGAATATCAAATCATCAACATAAACACACACAATCAAAACTTTACCTGCCTCTCCCAATTTTATGAAGAGTGTGTGTTCATAAGGGCATTTCACAAACCCTTCTTTGACAAAATAAGACTCTATGCGGCTGTACCAAGCTCGTGGAGCTTGTTTGAGTCCATATAATGCCTTCTTCAACTTGTATACCTTGTCTTCTTCTCCTTGTATCTTGTAGCCAGGAGGTTGAGCAACAAACACATCTTCACTGAGCTCACCATGCAGAAAAGCTGACTTAACATCAAGTTGATATATATTCCATTCTTTCTGAGCTGCAATTGAAATTACCAATCTCACTGTCTCCAACCTTGCCACGGGTGCAAATACTTCAGTGTAGTCTACACCATACTCTTGAGAATAACCCTTTGCCACCAGTCGAGCTTTAAGCTTCTCAACTTCACCATGCTCATTGTGCTTTGTCTTATAAATCCACTTTACTCCCACCATCTTTGCACCATCAGGTAAACTGGTCAATTCCCAAGTGTTGTTCTTTTCTATGGCAAAGAATTTCAACATCCATTGCTGTCCTCCAAGACGCACTTTTGACTGCCTCTTCAAAATGGACTGGATCTGTTGATGTGGCCATCATTGCAAAGAATGATGTATCTTCATCTTCATCCGAGAGTCCTTCTCCACTTGTGTATTCCCCATCCAAGTAGGTGGTCGTCTTACCACCTTGTAGTGATGATGTCTTCATTCTCGGGGATTGAGGCATATTTTGAAGAGTAGCTGAAATTTTGTGGTGTATCGGTCTTTGGTTGTTCTTCTACGGCCATTTTGCTTCAATTGTCACATCTCTATCAACTGTAACAACTGCATCTTCTTCGTCTTCTTCACATTCTAAATCAACCGTAATAGCTTGCTCATGTTGCTTGTCCCACTAAGAGACTAGCATCCTCTTCGAACACAACATCTCTGCTTACAATGATTCTTTGAGATATTGGTTCATATAATCGATAATCCTTTGACTCTTCACTAACACCAAGAAGAACACACTTCATGCTTTTGTTGTCTAGTTTAGTGCGCCATTGCCGAGTACATGAGCATGAGAGACACGACCAAAAGACTCCGAAAGTAATGAATCGATGGTTTAATTCCACTCCAAGCTTCCTCTGGAGTTTTGTTCTTCACTGCAACTGTAGGACTTCGATTCTGCACATGGATCGCCCAATTAACTGCTTCTGCCCAAAAAGTTTTTGGAATTTGCTTCTCAACAAGCAAACTACGAACCATATTCATAATAGTTCGATTCTTCCTTTCGGCAACACCGTTCTGTTGTGGAGTATATGCAGCTGTGAGCTGTCTCTGGATTTCATTGTTGCTGCAAAATTTGTTAAATTCACTTAGAGTGAATTCTCCTCCACGGTCAGTACGAAGAAACTTAATTGACATACCTTTTTCTTTCTCTACTCGACTTTTAAACATCTTAAAAGTATCATAAGCTTCAGACTTTTGAACAAGAAAATATATCCATGTTTTTCGACTAAAATCATCAATAAAAGTAATGATGTACCTCTTCCCACTATTGGATACGGGTTTGATTGGTCCACATATGTCAGCATGCACAAGTTGGAGAACTTGTGTTACTCTCCATGCGATTTCTTTTGGAAACAAGATGAGTACGTGTTGTTTGCCTAATAGACATGCTTCACATACCTTTGTCATGTCTCCAAGAGAGGGGCGGACCATTCACCATCCCCTTCTGTTGCAATATTCTCAGACCCTTTTGATTGAGATGACCATATCGTCGATGCCACAGCTGAGCAACATCCTCAGTAATAGAGAGACACATCTGCTCCTTTCGCTTTACGTTTGCATATAGCTTGAACAAACGGTTTGATGACATCTCAATTTCTGTGATAAGACCCCTCTGACAATGATATATCTCACACCACCCATCTTCAATTATGATTCCCAAACCTTTCTGAGCAAGTTGTCCAATGCTCAACAGATTATTAGTCAAATCTGGAACATAAAACACACCTGTAATGACTTGAGTTATACCATTCACCACCATAACAATATTACCTTTTCCCATTACTTTCATTCTTGAGTTGTCACCCAACTTTACTGTCTCTCTGAAGTTTGCATCCATGGTTGAGAAAAACTCCTTCTTCCCGCACATATGATTGCTGCAGCCGGAATCGAGATACCACATACATACCTCATCATGATCTTTCACTTTTTCATCTGTGTAAGCCATCAACAACATCTCCTCTTCTGTCTCAACGTAATGTGCTTTTTACCCAGCTTTATTTGGATTATTTAGACATTCATACTGGAAATGTCCCAGTTTGTGACACCCAAAGCACTCAATTGTGGATTTATCAAAATTGTGCCTTCCATTGCCTCTTCCTCGTCCACGGAATCTACCACGTCCTCTACCTCTGGAATCTTCACCATATGTAACTTTCAAGGCTTGTTCTTCCTCAACATGAGCATTCATACGTTGTTCATGAACCAACAAATTGCTCTGAAGTTCATCAATTGAGAGGGTACTGAGATCTTTTGATTCCTCAATTGAACAAACTACATATGCAATGTTTGGAGTCATGGACCTTAGTATTTTCTCAACAACATCCTCCTCACTTGATCTTGCCTTTGTCTTTGTCGCATCTTGTTGACAATAGTTAATGTTCGAGCAAAATAACTAGTCACCGACTCACACCTTCATGCCAAGCACCTCAAAATCCCTCTTAAGAGCCTGTAATTGAGTGATGCGTGTCGTAACCATAACAAATTAATTAATACTTTACTACCTAATTAACTAGTAATATAGGGTAGTCAAGGTCGATCCCACGAGGAGCACGAGATTCTAGTTGTAAAAATTGTCACGAAAAGGGGGGTGTAAAAAGTAAAAGAAAATAAACAAAGCAATTAAAAGATAAAGATGAAAGCAATAAGAGAGACAAGACCAAGGAATCCTTCTTCGTTACGAAACAATGAATCAAGTTATGTTCTATTCTACTTGTTATTAGTCACAAATTATCACCAACCGTAGGTAAAGCGACTAGCTCGAGTGCTAAACCCTAAATCCCTTGTATCACGGGACACGGAAGTTCTCGACTACCGGATTCTATTTACCAAACCACCTAGTAGTAGCTCACTCTAGATGTAATTTAAATAAACGCATTAAGATTTATGAACTTATTAGGTTAATATTAGTAGTTAGACTCTTAGATCAAGGTCTACTTGCTAACGTTGTTTCTACACACAATTGCTCCACGGAATCCCTCCGCAAGGTCTCGTGTTTGCTACTTATGTAAAGAGTCAAGAAACGATTACTTATCTCCTAACTTTCACTAGCTTTAGATCAAATTAACAAATCAATTTAGCGTGCACTCTAAACAACCTATCAATCAATCATGAATGTCATTAAGATCATTCCTATTAGTAAAAACAAACGATAATTATGTGAAAAACCTCAAGATAGAATTAAAAACAAAAACTCAAATCATATGTTAAGAACTAGGAATTCATCCTCAATCAATAAAATTAGCTACTCATGTTAAAGAGTTCACACAAAGAATAAGAAAAGAAAAGTGTTGTGTGTGTAGAGATGTGTATAGAAGTTGTAGAAAACTTCTCTATTTATAGGCTTCAATATTCTCCAAATCTTCCAAGGAATAGAATCCTTTTTCTTTTGCAATTCAATTTCCAATTCCAAGCTTTTCTCAACTCTTCCACCTTCTCTTTCCAAATTTGAGTCCAATTCTCCATCCAATTCCTAGCCAAAGTCTTCACACCCATGAGAGAAGTCCATAGAAAATTCGGAATTTTTGGCTCATGGAAATCGGATTGTGGCCGGAATCCGACCGGAATTGTCACCGCAGTAACAACACAAAATTCTCGTCTGTCGAGAGAATATTCGATGGAATATTCCGGTCCTCCGTTAGGACTAACGGTCAAACAAAGTCAACCGTCATCAACTTGTTAGTCAAAGGTCAAAGAGAAGGAGTGAGTCGACTCGAGTTAGCTTCGACTCGCCTAATCGGGCTTACTCGGATGAGTCGATTCTTGATCAGTCACCGCTAACTAGGTCGACTGATCTAATTGATTAACCTAGGAATCGGTCATTTGAACTCGGTTGGGATCGGTCATCGGGATCGTTACGGATCGGTCATCGGCGGCACTGAGGTTAACTCGCTGAGAATAGAGAATCGTAGAGTTCCGTTCGTTTATAGGACATTCCGGGCCACATTCAAGTAGTTCTTTAGCTTCATTCCACGTAACACACCTAAGCATACATCTATTCACATTCAATCGAGCTTCACTTCATAACAATGACAATATCAACACCAGGATCGGCCACCATCAGCTCAGCACCACCACCTTCACAGATTCAACCCAGCTGCCAAAACCCATCTCTGTTCTTCTCTGTTCTTCTCTCTGACGACACCCATTCTGCTTCTCTTCATTCAACAGCAACACAATCGCCACCATACCCATCTTATTGTTCTTGTTAGCAACGATGAGATTCAATTCCATCTTATCCACTGAGTTCGACGGCAGCAGCTCCATAACCCATCTAACAACAGCGCCTTTCTTCATCTCACAGCAGCAACCATCAACAGGATATGCTCGAACTCATCTTAGATTCGAACCATTCAAACCTTAGACCACCACTAGCTTCCATCAGCAACAGCTTGTCTTCTCCCTTTTTGATCAATTTGCAACAAACCCTAAGCTCGGCTACTTCCAGTGACTCATATTAATCTTCATCACAATTTAATCACAAACCCATCTTCGAATTGTAACTCTCTCTTCATGGCGGCAACAGCAACACACTTTAATACCCATTTAATTCATGGCAAATAACAACCCCTTTCCATCAATTCTGTTCAATCTCTAATTTCTTTGAACTTCATCACCATCTCAAGATTCAAACACAAAAATGATCCCCAGATCCATTTCAATCCACTGAATGTTGACTGCAACAACTTCAGATAGAAACCCAATCTCGATTCTGTCTCTAAATTTCATCACAACCCCTATCTGTCTCGATCAATTTCTCGGTTTCCCTGAGTTCGATTAATAAAATGCAGCCTCTATTTCTCAGTTTCAGAGAATTAATTGATGAGTGAACGAGAGACATCCCTCTCGATCTTAGGGTTATAGATTAGGGTAGGATGATGACACCCCACTGCTCAAATACACCCCAAGCTGGTGCTCCATAATAATTGGTTACTCTGATAAGGGCTAGCCTATTGGCCTCCCCTTAACCACAGCTAGGCTGTCTTTAATAATTCTCCAAAACAGAGATGCCCCTTAACAATGACTGGGCTCCATATATCAATTGCCTACGAAATGACCTTTCTGCCCCTTTTGGCTCAAATTGGGTGATTTCTTCTTCTTTTCCTCCGTGCGACTCCAAAGTAGCTATAAGACTCAAAACAAGCGTAAAATACATAATTTACAAGAAAAATAGCAAAGAAAGCATAAACTCTGTATAGTAAATACGGTGTATTCTACACCTATCATTGAGCACGTTGAATGCGTTCCGTGCCTTGATGTTTCTTCTTCATTGAATCCCAAATAGCTTTTGCAGATCCAGTGTCCATAATAGTCTGTAAGACAATTCTGTCAATAGCCTGAAACAAATAGTTCTTTGCCTTTAAATCCTTCAATTTCGCATCATTGTACGCCTTCACCTGAGCTTGCGAGCTTTCTCTCTTAAGTGCACTGGAATTCCTTCTTGTACTATCCCCCAATACTCTTTTGATCTAAGAAAATTCTCCATTAACATGGACCAATGATCATAGAACCCATCAAACTTTGGAATTGATGGTTGCACGAAATTACTCTCTGTTGCCATTCTTGACATTCACTCAAAAACACTCCAGAAGGATAGTTTCACTCTAATTACTCAACTGTTTCTTCCTCAGTTCTCACACTCTGAAAACTCACACACTCAAGAGAAAGACTGCTGTTTTCTCCTTAACCAGCTCGTGCTGGCTCTCGATACCAATTCTTGAGACCAGAAATGTTGAAAGCTTGGTTTATCGCTTGATCAATAAAAGCAGAACAAAGATGGCTTTAAATAGCCTTACAAGAACTACAAAATAGGATCATAACTAACATGACTCAGTAGTGGAGCTACTGGTAACTGACTAAATTAATAACTAATATCCTTAACAATAGGAATTTATTTGATGCTAAAGACTCGACCAACCGACTTGACACGACTAACAACTCCAACAGTATACAGGTTTGTTCGAGTTCTATCAACCATTATCCCCAAACTAAATTGATTGTAACCATTATCCCTAAGACAATTTCAAATCAATTAACCTTAATGATTACTCCAATGGATAATCATCAATCTGTATACATATTTGAAACTTAAGTGAAGACGTACCAGATAACATGGATGAAACCACAGTAAGGATTTGAAGTCGGTGGTTACTGTTTGGAATTAGGTTTCGTTTGGGGATCTTATATTTCCAAGATTGGATCCGAACGGGATGTTCTTGAGCAAGGAAAGACTTGATTAAACAATTTGTTAGCTTGGGTCTGTGGTGAATCTCTATTGTGATACTCTTGGTTTAGAAATCACTGGTGTCTCATGCCAATCCAATTTGGATTTCTATGTATCCGATTCCCGACTTTTGAACGGTCGATTTCACTGTGTTTGATTATGCTTCTTGTATATAACATGTACCTATCAATAATTAGGAGTTTCAATATATATGAGAGCTTAATTTTTTTGTTCTGCCTGTGCAAAATTCTAATGTCGGAAAATTACTGGAGCCGGAGAAGAAAGAGAGCATCGTGGTGCAATTTTGGACACCCTCCAAATGGTAAGCAATCTTAACCATTCATTATTTGATGGGTTTATAACCATGATTTAATTAGGTGTTGACTCGGGCATTTTGCCCGATTTAACTAGTGATCGTCACTCGATTTAAGGGCTTAAATGTCCTTTCCCAGTCCCGACTTATTGTCTCGTATCAGTAACGTCTGTTAGCCGTTTTTCTAATAAAACGGGACGGAAAAGGTCAACCTGTGGGCATTAAATTAATTATCAAAAAAACGTGGCCATTTTTTTAAATACATTTCCCCACATGGGCATTTTTTAAATTTTCCCTTGTTTCTATCGACGGATAATACCTAGGGGTAGGAAATTACAAGTACACCCCTAGGCTATCGGATGTCGGATATTAACCTATCGGAATCAGCCTATTCCGATTCCGATAGGTTTAAGAGGTCAAATCCGGTAAAATCTCCGATTCCGATAGCCGACATGTCGGATTAAATCCTATAGGATGTCGAATTTTCGGAAACGGGTATCGGATTTCGGAACCCCATAGACGTCCCTAGGTATATTAAAGTTTGCAGAAAGACATTACATAAAAAGATTTAGATGAATCTAACATGTTAAAAACCCGTCGATGTTTTTCGTATCTTCTACAAAAAAAAAATTGGTACGATTATAGCTAGACAAAAGGAGATTCGTGTAGACAAATATAGCTAGAGAAAGAGAGAGGCTTATTGATGCAGGGCGGAAGCGTTGAATAGAATAACTATCTAAAACTCATGTTTCCGAGATACCACTCTCGAGGAAAACACTACTTTTTTAATTCATCCAAGACTGTTTATTATTAAAACAAAGAGCTCTTTATATAGATAACTCTTCCCATATTTCCTAAACTATCAAAATACTTATTACCTAAAATAAGAGATATTTCTAAACTAATAAATCCCTACATAAATAATTATCTTACTAAAATATTCTTAATAAATGAAAATAACTTAATTAATTATAATATTATTTTCTAAATAATAATAATAAATAAGAGAATAATACCAATAAACAAATATATTTCCTTTCCATAAATACTCCACCATTCTCCCCTTCTCAAAAAAATTCGCCCTCTAATTTTGCCAGTACGATGCCATCAACCCTTTGGATTTCAAGGTTTAATATGGACTCCAACGAATCTCGCGGATCATGTGCAACTCCTTGAAATCCTTTCTCCTTGTCGCCAAAGAGGTTTTTGTTTTCATCACCAGTCACTTCCTCCACTCGCTGTAGGCTAGGATCATGATGGGGCTCTTGCTGATGATGCATTTCAGCCAATTGGAGGGTGAGCGCCTTAACCTTCCGTTCTAGATCATCTATTACCGCTTGCTCTTTCTCATCACCGAGAGCGGCTCTTCGAACAACACCATAATCATTTCTTCGAAATATGGTGCAGGAGCGTTGCCCGTCTCTGAACCAACTGATGCAGGGCGGAAGCGTTGAATAGAATAACTATCTAAAACTCATGTTTCCGAGATACCACTTGTTTGTACCCTATTAAAATAGTGTATGTGCGTACCGCACAATCTATTTGATGTCGGTACAATACGGTTTATTGTGGAAACCGGTGGGTTTATTAAGGAAACCCACATGGCTTATTATGGAAGCCTAATACGGTTTATTGTGGAAACCGATGGGTTTATTGAGGAAACCCATGTGGTTTATTATGGAAGCCCAATACGGTTTATTGAGGAAACCCATGTGGTTTATTGTAGAAACCCACATGGCTTATTATGGAAGCCCAATACGGTTTATTGTGGGAACCGGTGGGTTTATTGTAGAAATCCACATGGCTTATTATGGAAGCCCTAATCCTAAGCATTGGGGAAACCGGTGGGTTTATTGTAGAAACCCACATGGCTTATTATGGAAGCCTAATCCGGTTTATTGGGGAAACCGGTGGGTTTATTATAGAAACCCACATGGCTTATTATGGAAGCCTAATCCGGTTTATTGGGGAAACCGGTGGGTTTAATATGGAAACCTACATGGCTTATTATGGAAGCCTGGATTTGGGTTGTTAGGGAAACCAATGGGTTTATTATGGAAACCCACTAGGCTTATTATTGAAGCCCAAGAGTCTTGAATAATTATTTATTTATAATTATTAATATTATTTAAGAGAAATGCAAGATCCTAAATAAAAGAGGATAATTATCTTAAATAATAATTATCTTGAATCTGGATGTTATTTGAGATTTATACAGATGAGGGAAGTTATCAGGATAACTATCAAAACCCTAGAGCTACATCTGTTTCTGCCTATATATAGAGGCTAAATCTCAGCACAAAAGGTAGACAATTCTATTCCTTTTCTTAACAACCTACTTGCATAGAACTCTTGTTGATTTTAGCATCGGAGTGTCTTTGCAGGTATCCCCACCATTTTCAATCAACAACTCTTTGGAGAATCTGATCAACGGCGGCGATTCGATCATCATACATACATCTTGAAGATTGTTGGGGTGATTAATTTTGCACCAACACCACTCTCAAGGAAAACACTACTTTTTTAATTCATCCAAGACTGTTTTTTTTTATTAAAAGAAAGAGTTCTTTATATAGATAACTCTTCCCATATTTCCTAAACTATCAAAATACTTATTACCTAAAATAAGAAATATTTCTAAACTAATAAATCCCTACATAAATAATTATCTTACTAAAATATTCTTAATAAATGAAAATAACTTAATTAATTATAATATTATTTTCAAAATAATAATAATAAATAAGAGAATAATACCAATAAACAAATATATTTCCTTTCCATAAGTACTCCACCACTTATGAACAGAACCATAAAGTGGAGGAGGCGGCGGTGGCGAAGGAAGTAGAAGAGATGACGAAAAAGTTAGGTTTTCTGTAGAAAAGATTTCGTGTCTCGTTAGTAAGTACGTACAACCCACACAAAACCGGCGTGTCAAACGATAAAGGGGACTCTAAATTTTGTCCTGATTTTCTATTGGTCGAAATCCTCTTTGGTGGGCCAGAAACTCTAAATTTTGTATAGAAATGAAATGTATTCAAGATGAAGGCCAGATGAAGTATACTACAACAGGTATGGATTCTACTATAGTTAATAATACAAATCCAAGATTTGATTCTGATTTTGTATTTGTATTGTAGAAAAGGATGCTAGAGTAGGCTTTTATTAAAAACTGAATTTGTATTTTGTTATTATTATTATGAAAGGGAGCCAGTAAGGATCTTATTGAGAAAATCAAATGTGTTTACAAAGATTTGGGTAGGAGTCGCGCAACAATTTGCGCCCATATACCTTTTTGAATAATAATACCTAGTCTATGAAAAAGAGAACTGCCTAGGTTGTTGTTAACACCATGGCTCGCCATGCAGTTCTTCAATCTCTTCGAAAAGATAATAGTGTCAACCCCCAACTCTCCCAAAGTTGAAAAGGCCTAAACACCAAAACTATACCCATGAGACGATAATAATAATTACTCAAAGAACATGTCCAGATCTGAATGAAATTAGAAGAGAAAAAATGTAAACAACCACGACGAGCAACTAATGAAGAGAAAATCATTTATTAGAATAATGCTGCTTAATTATTAGACTTATCACAGTGTATTCTCTTGGGCACCTTCTCCTAAATCTCCTTCGTTCAGTGCTTAATTATTAGATATTCTTGTAAATCTTTTCCACAAATCACCGTATCTGGCTCTGGCAAATACAGCCATGAGCTATGATATTGTTTAAAAAAAAAAAATCATTGTATATTACATGGAACAGACACACACAGGTAAACTAATATCATGTAAAATAATGCTGCTTAGATTGATCATATTGGATTCTCTTTGCCACGTTCGATCTAAATCAGCAAATCACCACCATATCTGGCAAATACAGGGGCAATTGTTTACGAGAGCCCAACACATTAACAGTAAGCAGCACATACAAATAAAACACACATGTGCCGAAAAAGGAAGGAATTAAACCCTACTCTGGAAATGGCGGCAAGTGAGTGACAGCCTTGATGAATACAGGATCATTATCCAAAGCCCTAAATACTTCAATAGGAAGAAAAGCATCAATACATATATATCCTTGGACTGGACCTGGATCAACTGAAAGCTTCCCTTCATATTTGTACGTTCTTCCGCATCGCATAGCTAGTGGTCGACCCCAACCAAAATCGTTCTCGTACACATTGAATTTAGGCGAAGACCCGGTCCTCAGATTAGTTGTTGATATCAAATCATGAGTTGACTGCAATACAGGTTTCTTGAGCCAAGTCTCCCAGTACCTTTGAACCCCTTGGACATTGTGGGACGTAATCACTTGGTTTAACAGTGATGCTCCCCACCCTAAACCTTTATCCACCAACTGCCCAGCTTTAGCCGTTGCTATGCCGGTTAGAACTGAACTTCCAAAGTAGAATTTAGGTAGTGGAGGGTTCACTCTAGCTCTATTACCAATTGCTATCTGGACACTAGTTTCTTCATCCGGGTCCAAACGTCTAGCTCGGGTTACAGCTACCCAGACATGTGCTAGCACGGCTTGCAAGGACGAAATTTTGTGAGCGTTAGTCTCGTGACTTGTGGAGATGGCCTTGGCTTTGAGTTTTGCTATGCTTTCGGGTGCGAAATGAAAAATTCTTTGTTCCAATGGAGGTGGGTGGTATGGTTTTGTATAAAGCTCATGGGCACGGAAAGGAACGCGAATGGGGAACTCCGTGCCATCTGAAAACCGGCGTTTGAAAAATGGAGGGTGTGAGATATGATTAGTTAAACATATTTCAGACCATGAATTCATGAAATGCCAGAACGATGTACCATCACAGACAGCATGGTTGATACTACACCCGATGAACAAACCGTCAATCAACTCAGTTACCTTGATTGAGAGCAATGGCTTGGACCCATCGTAATTCGGTACATTGTCCATAGTGAAGAAAGAGTAGACGATACGAGGAACGTAAGTTGGCTCGAGTATGTCGGCCAGGGTTACATCTGCTTCGGCATGAATGAATTCGGCACCAGCTGAGTTGCAGTTAATGTAGGCGGAGAAAGTAGCATCTTCATCATGGTGAGTAATAGTCATTCGACCAGCAAGAGGAAAGAAGTAGTCGAGTGTACGTGATAAAGAAGTCTTAAGTTGATTAATCGCTTGTTTTCTTCCTTTTTGTTTCCATCGTTTATCGAACAACAAGCCTCTTTGAATGTATAGACGTCGAAGAGACCTCAAATCTGTTTGGCTTAGCTCTATTCTTTGATTGTCGGTGTGTGTGCAGGTGGGTAGAACTCTGATGCTTGAAATATGACGAACTTCTTGGTCGTCGGTGTGGGTGCAGGTGGGTAGAGTTGCTCTGTGATGTGGTGAACCCAGAAAAACGTAAGAAGAAAAATACTTTTATTAATTGATTTCATGTAAAAGAAGATGAAAGAAAACAATACCTCGATGAAAATATTTCCGGCATCTTTGTCAACTGGTCACGGATCAGACAGCCCGGAACTGTGATTACAAAAGTTCATCACGCACCACCACATCTTTGTTCCTTTTCCTGCTTCCACAAGAGTAACTAGAGAGAACAATGCGAGTTGATCTCTCGACGGCGTAGACAAGAGACATGCATGAGTGGTCTCTTGCCAAAATGGGTATATATCACGAACTTAGATTTTTTTGCCGGATATCACATGTGGATTTTGGCCGGACATCACATGTGGAATGCCCGGCAAATGGATCCCCCTCTCTCTATAAGGATTTTTTTGCGGGATCTTTATTTTGATATATTTCTCATTTTCGTTTGCTTTTTGATCGAGATTTATTGTTGGCAAATTCAAAGTTGACACTGCAAATAGTAGGGATACCATTTATAGATAGATTCAAAAGTTTGGGATATATCATATTATATCCATAAGAAAATATTAAAAAAATCAACTTAACCAAGATACGTGCTTGGAAATGCAGGAAACTGAAAGTCCGCCACCACCGGCAGATGCGATCATGCGAATCTTTGGAAGCGTATCCTTTTGATCTTGTTAGCTCATTGGATCTTGAAAAAATGATACGGCATCCAATAAGAAGAAGAGAAGAAAGAACGAAAAAAAAAACCGCATTCCCAAAATTGCCAAATATTTAACCGCATACCCAAAATTGCCAAATATTTTTCCCACCCACTAGTTATTTCCTAAATAAAAAACTAATACAATAAAAATATAAATTTACATTTTAAACTTCAAGAAATTGGTTGGAAGCCTGGCAATTAGCTAGACACCAACCATTTTTTGTATAACTACCCCTAGGTTATA
This sequence comes from Papaver armeniacum, assembly GCA_023531295.1. Classification (NCBI taxonomy): domain Eukaryota; kingdom Viridiplantae; phylum Streptophyta; class Magnoliopsida; order Ranunculales; family Papaveraceae; genus Papaver; species Papaver armeniacum. Next base: position 110,278 of record JAJJWW010019304.1, on the reverse strand, counting down.
AAAGAAGTAATTACATTTCTTATCATTAACATCAACTCTAGATAGGTGATTTTTAAATGTTTTAAGAAATCCACAAAATCATTTTGGAAAAAAAGAATAAAAAAAGGGAATTTTGATAAAATGCCCCCGTTTTGAATATAGCAAAATAAAGTCCCCGTTTTTTAGAACTTTTCAAAAGTGCCCCGTTTTTTAAAAAAACGGATAACGGCCGGTTAGGGGGTTAAGTCCCAGTTGGCACCCTACAAATGACATATACACCCCTCGCGCGTGCATCTCACACACACAAAAGAATAGGGGTGGAAATTCTTACTCTACTGAGTGATCTAGGCTGAATTGTTGCCAAAGCCAAATCAATACTACACCATGATGGTGCCGCACAACAACAACTTCAACCATGCTCTCAGAACCCTTTTCGTCTCAACTCCAAACACAACCGACTACATAACACAACCGCAAGACATCGCAGTTGTTATCTAGACCACCATAAATTCATTTGCATCACAATCAACACTCATAACACTCCTCGCTTATGCCATAACCCTCAACAACACTTCTCGCAACATCAATCTACGAACTTGACTCAAAGCGGAATAACACAACTCCCATTAAACATCCACCATTTCCTCAAAGCCATTTCTCACTAAAGAAACCACTGCAGCTTCATTTGCAACTTCTACTCAGAAAACCACTTCAAGCATCACCATCCAGACTTAATTCCAGTGCACCAAATCACTACTGCTTCAAACATTCAACACACACAACCCTTCCACCTTATTACAGCTGTAGCTTCAACTCAGCTGCAACACTAACTAGCATTTGCAACAACATGCTCTAACCGCACTGCTCTTGTCGGTTCAAACCGAATCCTAACATGCATCTAGGATACTCATTCAACACTATTTCGATCGTGCGACGAGCTTGTCCTTCCTCCTTGTATTGTAGCATTACCAGCACCAAGTCATTCATACATCTACTTCATTTCGGTAACCTATGAAATACACATCAATTGGAATACCAATCTTGAAACAATCATCACAGCTTGCAATCAATCTCTTCTAAACCCTTCAAGCACATTCATTCCTGCAATTTCACCATTCAATCAACATCAGTAAGCCCATACTTTCTTTCTTGTTTTCATCAAAATCCACCTCCAACCGTAATTTCTTGATTTCTGTCTCATCTTCAACATAATCTCAAATACCACCATTTCTTCCTTGCTCTTTCTTCACTGAAGCCATCCTTGGTGACAACTAACCCTTTCCATAATCATCTTCTTCTCAATTTCAAGAGTCAGGCGACCAACATCTTCTAATTCTTCTCTTTATTTTCTAAATCCACCACTGAATTCAATAGAACATTTCACAAACCGTACAATTACACAAACCCAGTCTTTCATCTAAAAACTTCAGATCATTTTCTCAATCGATTACACATCCACTGCAAACTAATTTCATGACCTAACTTCAATTTCTTAATCCAAATCTTCAATTCATCTGTAACCCATCTCTTCTGGTTCTTCATAAGCTTGAATTCCTCTCTACATTTCTTCACAAATTACACAACTAAGAAATCATCATCAAAATAAACTAGGGTTTGATAAATCTCACATGTCTACAACCTTCTTCTTGTTTTCCTTCATCGCTAAATTAAGCAGAACACGAGGTTAAATCTCTCAATCACTCTAGATTACGTAACGATATCGATTTGGAATCTCTCAATCGCAACTGCTAACCTAAACTGAAACCCTATGAGAAATGAGAAATGAGTTTCTCTCTCTCGATCGACTTGTCATAAATACCAAGGGATAAACAAGTAATTTTTCTTGTTATTTTGACCACGTGTTGACCTGTTTGACCAATAAATTTGACTTTGGACGGAAAAAGAAACAGAAGGGCACTTTTGAAAAGTTGAAAAAAACGGGAGCAATTTATTAAACAGGTAATTGGAAGTGGGGCAGTTTATCAAAATTCCCAAAAAAGAAAAAAAATCATCACTAAGTGCCAAGAGTAGAGAAAGCCAACGTGCCGAAACCATAACCATAAGCCAAACATTTGTCAAAATATTTCTTGTGTTTGCGGCTGATAGCATTACTTAGCGCTAAACCTGGTCAAAAAGTGTGGACACCACCACCAGTGAAAGGTGAAACCCCGGTGACATACAAACACACATCCTTACCATTATCCCAGTTGTAGACTAGAATGTCTGCAAGTCGAAGTGCACCCCCATCACTTGACAGAAACCTAGTGCAACTTATTTTCTCGCTGGAAAACCTGCACGAAAACACATGTCGGTATCTCGGACAAGGTCATGGCGGAATTTAAGTCCTATTTCATACGCACAATGCAAGACATGGTCTCCATGGCAATCCATGTCTCTGCTACAAAATACACATTGGTTGCCTTCGGTGAATAAAGGAATACCCAACATATATCGCAACACATCACTAAATTGTTGAGGTCCAACTTTCTGATTAAGCCCCTCAATCGGTATTTCCTTTAGAAAGTCCTGAGCGTGGTTAGTCTTATTGCATTGCCATAAAGACAGATCACGAGTAAACATTTCAAATTTAGTAGGCATCTCATTCACGACAATATCGAAAAACTTCACTGCGAAAGTTTTCATGGGATGAGGGCAGTAAAATCGATATTCACATTAGGACCACACACACTAGAGAATAAATTTAAAGAATGTTGCATACCAAGACCATGACCTTGCAAACCGGTGTTACACAAACTGACGGATTGGAGAGACTGAGTTTGAATGCAACACGCCTGATAACAATAATTCACAGCATCAGACATAAAATATATACCTAGACTACCCCACCTAAAAGGAAGAGAGTCTAAGAGAAGTTGCAGTAACCCCATACCTGGTACGTCATTAGTAACTATGCGGCGCAAGTGCTGTAATAGGTGTGAGCCGAAACATGCTTGAGTTTTTGCGAGATGTGTAAGCAACGTGGTTCTCATGCAGAAGTAAAGACGAGTGACACCGGACCAACTCCTTAACAAAAGTAACTCACACTGGGGATCATCGAGTTTCCTCACAACATCCATTAGGATATTAGTCTTGAGCACCCTGTTCTCGATTATTAGACCACTATAAAACTCACGGTCAAGACTGACTGGACCTCCCAAAAGTTTAACACCATGAAAAGGACAGCTGATTTAGGGAGGAAATGCATCGATGATGCGCAAATATGGAATGGGCCAGGAGATTTCTGTCTTAGAGATGTTTAGGTGCAAACCAATCTTTCCACCTTCAGAATGGATGTTGTTGAATGCCTTCGAAACCATCATGGTGTCACCAATAATAGTAATGTCATCCAAATACCACGCCTGCAAATCTGATTGGCACTGTTCCACAATTTTCTTGATCAAGGGATGTAGAGTAAGTGCAAATAGGAGAGGCTCAAGTGGGTCCATGTTGTACGCCTTGAGCCGAAGACAAAATAGATTCATTATAGTATATCCTAAGGGGATTGGAATAACAGAATTCCAAGACAGATGGATTCACAAATATGATATCATTCCTCAAAACCCAAACCTAAATATCCTAAATGATAGGGGAGAATAGAACCTAAATATCCTTGCTCTTTGGTTCTCTGAAGAAGCTCAAGCTTCCATTCATAGTAGCAGCATAAATTTGCAGGAGGAGGATAGAGTTGCCTAGAGCCTAGCTCACTGATAATGTAGAGTTTACTATCAAATCTCTACATGACACGAAAATTCTGGACAAATATAAAGATGATATGTACAATCCAGACCGGAAGGAGATATGGAGTCTGAACACCTCTTCATCTTTTCAAAAGTTTGTATGGAAATGTGCTCATGGAATTCTTCCCAACAATGCAAAAACTGTTATTATCCTCAGCTACATTGACCCAATTTGCAGGTTGTGTAACAGTGCTAAGGAAGACTTAACTCACACTCTCATCACTTTGCCCCATGTTGTTGTTGTCCGGATTAATCTATTTGGTCACCAACATACGGTTTTTTGTGATTCTACAAGCTTCTCTAATTGGCTAAATACCCGGTTTCAACCCCAAAATCACAAGACAAACCGATTCCCATCTTTGTTATTATCTGCTGGTTCGTCTAGAAAGCTAGATATGAATTCGTCTTCCAGAAAATTCAACAAACTGCTACTTCTATTGCCAACAAAATAAAACAACACCTTTAATAGAGTAATGCATAATCAAATCCACATCCTCAAAAAAATTTATCATCAGAGAAATGGGCAGGAAAATATGGAAAGAATTGTTAGAGAGCATAGACAGGAGTTTGGAATAACTATCAGATCACTTCTATGCTATCTCCTATCATAAAAGGGAACGCAAATGCTCAAACCTATACCTAATGTGTGGGGGTAAGAAATATCAAAGACAGTGTCACTGGGGTCAGCAGAGCCCTAAGAGGAGCATAATTAGCAATAAGATGTGACAAGCACTGCAATAAAACCTTAAATAGCTTACCAAAATCATCCTACTACACTTTTAGTGGTTGGTTGTGACGATGCTTGATCAAAAAAAAAATGCTTGAATAGTACGCAAGAAGATATTTTTACCAAAAATGGAAGAGGCATAACATCTGACCTCCTCAAGAAAGCAGAGAGCAAAAGAAATAATGAAAAGGAAAAAAATTACATGCTATCTAGATCTCGAGGTAGAAATTGAGCAATATATGTGAGAAAAATAAACAAAAAAATCCCCCATCCGGATGTAAGTGTGATTCGAATCCGTGACCTCTTGTTCAATAAGTGGAACACATTAGCTTTGTCAGAATAATTTGAACATTGACAACCAAAGTACCAAAATTTCATATTTAACATAATTGTAATCGGCAATTTACATACAAAGTTCATATCAAAATAATGCGCATGCAAATATTTTTTATAAAAATTGAAGGGATGTAAGGCTAAGTCCTATGGGCTAGATTGGACTGCTAGATTGGCCAAAAAGTGTTGCAAATCATGAAAAAAGTGTGGGAAAAAAGTTAACACTCAATCTGGCTACTTCTCTCTCATAGCATTTGCTCGCAGTCCAACTATCATCGAGATTGAAACGCTGAATAATGCGGCGCTCAAAAAGTTGTCTCAACGCCGAATGGTTCAGCGTTTGATGATTTTTTCTGGAGATAGAAGGAAAATAGGGAGAGAGAAAGAGTAAAAGAAGGAGAGAAAGAATAAAAAGAGTGATCAGCAAAAGAAATACTGATAAAAAGGAAAAAAAAAATTACATGTTATCTGGATCTATAGGTAGAAATAGAGTTCCATATGTGAGAAAAATAAACAAATAACAATCCCCCATCCCGATATAAGTGCGATTCGAACCCCTGACCTCTTGGTAGTCTGATCACTCTTTAATACTCAATTAAGTACCTGGAACAAATTTTGGGCACTTCGGACTGAAGTGATTTGAAAGAACCCAGGAGTTAAGAAGTTCCGTAATCGGACCCAATTTCACACTTCTGGGTGTCTTATACTGATTAACTGCAGCACCTTGAGTGACTGCATAATCCAACAGCTTCCTAAAGGTTCCTGTCTCAGCGATCTTTATCTCTAAGGGTCCAATTGATTTGCTGTAGACACGACAACCTCGATATACGGAGCTAAGGGATTCTTCCATTATGAGACAACATTCCTCAAACACGGACGAAGAAACTGAGGTAGCAATATTACTAGTAATAGCAGCATTGTTGTTGTTGTTGCACTGCTGAAGCTCCCAGTAGAGTACATAATGCCCCGGAATAGTTGACGTATCAGCATAACTAGTGTAATCAACAAGAGATACATTGAGCTTCCTGAGATGGTCTGCGGCCTTATTCACCGCATTTTGCAGTTCCATTTCATTAGTCTTATCACTATCAATGCTCAAAAGAGTGTTACTTCTGCATATGAAATTGAATTGGGGAGCATTGTTTTTGAATCCTGACACTCTTAGCACATCTCCAACTCTGTACCGATAAAGACCTGCAATATCGTACAATCAAAATTTAATGTTACCAATTCAATTTCAATATACGATGCGTATCTACATATAATGTACATACCAGTATAGGTGGTGATAAAGATCTCATATTCTTGTCCGAGCTTAACGTTGACGAGATCAACCAGTTGTTGCTCTTGTGGCGCCTCATGAAGGGCATTGTAATTGTTGTTGCTGCGCACAGGCAAGAACTCATAATATGCCATGGTGGGGATAAGCGTGTAGGAAACTTCATTAGGTCTGCACAGAGGGTTCAGGTTTATACCCATGTAGCATTCTGAAGTTGAGTACCTAGCACAAACGATTGGGAGGCCGTTGCTGAGAAAATCAATACTTGGAATATACTGCGACATGGTCCCAGTCACAATTGTCTCGATGTACTTAGCATTGGGCCATAACCTTGATACAATCCCTTCCCATGATAACTGAGACCTTTTACACTCGGTCTCAATGAAGTCGGCTAGTGTAGGATTGGGTTTAACTAGTATTTTCTTGACAGCGTCGCGGACAACGGGATCTTTCACATGGGTATCGTCTACATTTCCGGTTCTGATGTCACTGCAGAGATAAGGCCAGTGTTCCTGCAAGTACCTCATAACCAGAGTGAAGCTTGAGCCGAAAGGTGCACCCACACGAAAAACCAAGTCATTTTGGTAGAGACCGCATAGCAACTGAGAGTACATACTTTGGTTCGAGTCCTCGCAGAGAATGGTTTCGATAGGGCTGGTGTAGTTGTTGTACGGATCGGTTTTAAGAAGTAATTGATCCTGAAACTGTTTGCAGTTGTAGAATCCGGTAGTCGATGCTGATACAGTTAATCCTCCAGGAGTCTTGACTTCTGGCTTCACAATCATTATGTACATTGCTTTCCCTTTCTCTAAACCAGGTATGTACTGGCTAACCACAGGCATCACTAGGCTACGGAAAAACCATCTCCTGTTGGTGTCATCTTCTGTTACGGGTATTCGTTTCCTGACTGCGGATGAAGTCCCGGAGCTACAAAAAAACTTGGTAATAGGTTGCCCACATAGTATAGCAGTATCATTACCATTAGCGATGATACGGTCGATATCAGGCTTGATGTCGTCGTAGGTATTGATGATGGGGATGACTTTCTTGAAGGTCTTGCGATCTGTATGCCCGTTTAGACCGTGCCGTTGCAAGTAGTCAACATTGGCACTGCGAGATAGTATTTCAGAGAGGACTTGATTCTGAACTTGGTCTGCATTGGCCGTGACTTCTTCTATGAATTCAAGTGCCTTCTTGTGCAGTTCTGAGGTTGGAAATATTTTCATGATGAGAAGAAACAAGAAAATGCACAGGACTTGAGAAAATTATTAAGACATGATATGTTTTAAATGGGCAACCACCAAATCACCACGGCAATCTTTTTGATACCCGTTGCGGATTTCATTTATTAATTTGGTGCAAAATTCTAGTAAACATTTTAACCCCACCTCGGTATTTCAAACGAATCTACAGTACAGATCATCGAATCAAACCTCAGGCTTGAGAGATTTGATACTGTCGGGCACGATTTGCAGATCTGAAAGTACAGCAATGAGGCGATTTGATATCGACTGAGTCTGACCGCCGCTTTTATTTTATATTTTTTTTCTGTTTGTCACAACCAAAACTGCTGCACAGGGATTTTTTTAGCAAACATAACTTTTTTTTTGTTTTTTTTTTTTTTTTTTCAGTCGATGGATATGTGCAACAAAATATGGCAATTTAAAAAAAGAAAAATACGTGACAGGGGCATCTCTCATCTGTTGCTTTGAGAGCACCAAAACGTGACAGGAGCGCTTACTGGTCATTTCCTAGCCTAATTTGTCTTTGGATTGGTGACGTTTATGTTATGGACTTTCCTATGTTATGGACTTTCCTATGTTGCTCTTTTACCAGTGGAAGCCATCTAAGTGCAGTAAGTGTTGCTCTTTTGGACACAAAGATAGTTCCTTCTCAGTAAAAGGGGTGATGACGAAAGGCTCACTGAATACCTAAGAAAAATCAAAAGTAAGTGGAAATAGAAAATGGTAATTTCTTTGATTTTGTAAATATTGTTAACTAGATAAACACTCCGATTAAGGAGAATATTGGTGTGGAGAACGGAGCCAGAGATAGTGATGAAATGTTGGAAGTCCTTCCAAGAATTTTCAGTCTAATTTGAGTGATGGGTAATGTGTTGTAGAAAGTGATAAAAAGATTTGTTGCTCAAACTTATTGACATCCAATTTTAGCCTTAAGTTCAAATACTCTTTCCGTTCCTAATTAATATGTTGGTTTTGTTTTTAGAGAAAATTAAGTAAACTAATCATTGGCATATTACTCAATTAGTTCTCACCCTTCTCATTGTTTTTCACCAACTTTTGGTTTCTGTGCATTCCTACTCTTTAAACACTCAATCTGCTTCAATGAAGATTCTATCCCTGAATGTTCAAGGATTTAAAAACCTCCTACTAGAAACCACCTTAGTGATCTAGTCAGAGCTCAAAATCCTGATATTGTTTTCCTATGTGAAACTAAAATCTCTCAAGTTAAAAGTAAACCCCTTCTGAATCAATATCACTATCCTAATAGTGCTTTTATAGAGCCAATTGGTTTATCTGGAGGTTTAGTTTTATTATGGAAAAATGGCTTCACCTGTGAGATTCTTAGTGATGAACAAAATATGTTTAACATTGTTGTTCAAAGTGACCCAAGCAAACCAGAATTTCTTCTTACTTGTATGTATGGCTTTTCTCAATACACCAACAAAAAAGAACAATGGTCATATATTAAACATACTAGTGTAGAAGGGAATTACCCTTGGATCCTTTTAGGAGATTTAAACTTTCATCTCTTTGATGATAATAACAAAACCTCTTCTTCTTTAGATGGTTGGGTTAACAAAACAGTTTCTGAATGTGGGCTTGAAGACATAGGCTATGTAGGAAAGAACTACACTTGGACTAGCAATAACCTTGGTACTGGCTCTAGAAAATCTAGAATTGACTTAGCACTAGGAAATAGTGAGTGGAGTAAACACTTTTCTAAGGCAAAGTTATTACATCTTAATCAAGTTGGTAGTGACCATACCCCTATTCTTCTTGTTACTGATTCTGAAAGTGAGTCTTGCTGGAAACCTTTTAAGTTTTTTCTAACTTGGATTAATGATGAAACATGTTCTTCTACTATAGCAAATGCCTGGAATATTAGTGTTAGTGGTTCTCCTGGTCTTCAAGACACTTGTCAATAAAAGAAGTGAAGTGAAATGGTCCACATGACACTTGCTAGCAAAAGAAGTAAAGTGAAATGGTCCACATGACACTTGTCATCAAAAGAAGTTAAGAGAAAAATGGTCCCAGAAAACTAAAGTAACATTTGATTTTCCCAATTAGGAAACCAGCCTATTTTTTTTGAAACATCTATTTATAGAAACCAGCCTATTATTTAGGAAAGGATGGAGTATTAAATAACAAATAATTAAAGATAATAACAAGATTACGAGCTTCTGGGGCTCAGGATTCCACCGAACCTCATATTTATGTGGTTCAAATATTAATTCTAAATAATTTTAGCTCAATAAGAATATTAACTCTAATTCTTTGTCGAATGTAGATTTTTAAAATATTAAGTGTAAATCGTAAGCACGGTGTATCAAAAGTATTTAAGACTAAGCATAAATCAATAAAAAAAATCACAACTAGTTAAGAAAAACCATAAATCCATTTAATTTAATTCAAAAAGTCATAAAAAGAATTAATTAGAATTACCACAATCATAAAATAAGACTTCCTCCATTGTCCCAGTGTTGGAGTTTAGCTCCTCATGTTGAAAACACTCTCAAAAAATGTATTCATAACTTAAAAAATGTTTACAAAGAAGAAAGAGAGAGAATAAGTAAAACCGAGAATTTGCAATGTTTATAAGCATGCAAACCCACAATTACTGAGAAAACACAGCGAATGTCGCAGGAAACAGTCTTAAAGCTTAGAATAGCGACGATTTATTGACGACTCTCTTGGACGGTCTGTTCATCGTGTTCTTCAACAACAGAAAAATATTTTCTCTGCAACTCTTGATTGCTTCCCAAACTCTCGGCATCCCTTCTATGACTCCCAAGAACCTTATTTATACCCAATAGATTCCAAAATCTCGACAATAAATCCAAATAATCCTTCATTAATGACTTTTATCCTACACGGTCAATCACATAAATAATTTCCCTTTTTATAACTTCTCACGTTGTTTTCTTGCAGTCTACACACTCCAAATCACTGATAGATATTTCAGATTGAGTCAAACTCGTGTCCACTCACGTAGTTCTTCCAGTTGAAACGCCAACCAAATCTCTGATTACCTAACACAATTTAATCAAACAAGCATGTTTAGCTCAATCAAGTCTAGCCCAACCAATATCTCCGATTGACTCTATCCAAAACTTGCCCAAAAATCGAACAGTGATTCAATTTTCCCACCAATTTTCTGTTTGAATTTTGAGAAGAAGGTGGTGTGCCCCTATCCTATGTTGGGGTTCCTTTAGCACTTTCTCGGAGGTGTTTTTCTGGTGCCTTTATCGCTTTTCGAGCTAATTTTCCACAAAAAAATTATTCCTTACAAGACACCTACAAAGACATAATAAAACTCCATAATAAGTACAAAAATGAGTACTAACAAAATAGATAATTAAGATATCAAATACCCCCAAAGTTATTATTTGCTTGTCCTCGACCAATCTAATCTAGAAAATAAAAATCCCAACTCAGTGTCGCAGTCATCGCTACTGCACTCAGCTTGTACAACAAGCATTTAAACCCCTAAGTGACCCTAATGACCTAGTTTTAGTCTCGGGAGAGTTTACAAGATCGAGTTGTTAACATCTGTGTTCGTCTTGATGCAACAGTAGTATAACTAAATAGAGGAGCGTATGGTATAATTAGTAGGTGTTGTTAGCCACATTGTGGTGCTTTTATATGTTTTTCTTTGATGAGAACATTTTCTCTGGTCACAAAAAAACATATAACCGTACAGACTTTTTATTTAATCGAACATTGAATAATACACTTCCAATACAAACTTAGGTAACTGAGCAGCTACATCAAATATATTGAATGCTTTAAACAAAATGAAGAAAACACAATACCACATGAGTGACCATAGATCAGGAATTTCCAGTAGGTAATTTAAGAACGTCTAACCATCATGGGTTAGCCCAGTTGTCCAGGAGTCTGACTCTCAAGTAGGAGGTCAGCGGTTCGAGTAGGGTTGCACATGGGCGGGTATAAGCTAAAACCAACCTTGCACCCACAGACTGCGGGGTTTTTTTTTCATAACCAACCCCGCACCCACAAACAACAGGGGGGTTTTTTTACCCGCCCGCTACGGGTTGGGCGGGTATGGGTTTAAACTCGCTTAAACCCGCTTTAGTAATCAAACCAAAATTGAATCCAAAACCCAATCCAATCAGATAAATAACTAGTCGATGAGCACATATGAAGATTAAGTGTTGAATCTGTTTATTTTCATACCTAGGAAGTTCACAGATGAAGATTAAGTGTTGAATCTGTTGATTTTTCGATTGTTGTCGATTTCTGGTGAAGATTCGAGGTTGTTGTTGTCGATTTCTGGTGAATATTTCTGGTAATTGTCGTTCGTAGGTGAAGAAGAAGAAGAACTGAGGTGGAAGAAGAGGAGAGGCCGAACAGAGAGAAGAGTGTAGAAAGTGAATTAGGGTTATCAGTTATCCTATCTACTAGTATTAGCGTTTCATAATGGACGACTAAGATTAGTTTTATCTAATGGTATATAATCTGCGGGTATGGGCGGGTATTAGCTTAAACCAACCTCGCACCCACAGACAGCGGGTTTTTTTGTTCATAACCAACTCCGCACCCACAACGGGTGGGTATGGACCAAAAACCCACGGATTTAGCGGGTACAGACAGGTTTGGGTATGGTGGGCAGGTCTTGTGCAGCCCTAGGTTCGAGTCTCCGCTCAAACGTAAATTATATACTCCCTCCGTTCCATTTTACTTGACGTTCTAGAGTTTTTCACGTAGATTAAGAAACAACAAAGAGAGTAATTTTTTTCCAATTCTACCCATATTAATAGCTTCCTAAGAATTTAAATTATCTAGTTTTTAGTTTCTTGATTTAATGCATATTACGAATCCCGTTGTAATTTACTTGGGATAAACCAAATATTCCTCCATAGAATAAATTTAAAAATTGGATTAATTATATACCTGCTGATTACAATGAGAATTAATGATATGGTGTGATTCCAAAGCAAGGGCAAATCATTGAGAACTTGGGAAAAATACTTAAACTCTCATCTATTTTGGAACACAAAAAAAACCCTAAAGTAAGTACACTTATTTATCTCCATCGCCACGTGTACCAGCAGAGCCCACGTGGAGGCCATGTCTCAAAGAGGGATGACACATAGGGGCATCCATGGCGTTTAGACAACGTGCCATCTGTCAAGACCAACAGTCAAAGATGAGGGAGCATCCAAAATAGATGATCCCACACAACACCAATGAGTTACTCTACCCCATCACGAGGTAAGATGTAATCAACGATTGGGGATAGTCCAACTGACACAGACGTGACAGGGGAGGACTGACACCGCCTGGCACGGACTGGACAGCCCCAACCACTCGTATTTAATGCTGCTCAGAGGGCACGTGTCAGACGGCCCACGAAGGAAGCGAGGATAGGTCAGCACAACGAGCGTGGGTATTATAGAAGCCGCGGAGTGACAAGGAAGTCCGCGGACCATGCACGAGCACAACTCGCTCGGAGGGCACGTGTCAGACGACCCACGAAGGAAGCGAGGATAGGTCAACGTAACGAGTGTGGGTAATATAGAAGCCGCGGGGTGACAAGGAAGTCCGCGGACCATGCACAGAGCACAAGAAGATAAGGTCCCCACGGCTCCTTGTCAGTGGACCCACTTGATCTAGTTATATATATGAATACCCCTTCCACAGAAAAGGGGGTCGAGAGTAGAACTAAGGAATAGGAGAGAGAATAGAGAGAAGTAAGTATGTGTTTAGGGAGAATCTCTCCCTGAACCATGTAATTCATTGTCTCCCTTACTTTTGTAATCGTTTACTTTATAGTGAATATCTCGGATCCGTGGACGTAGGCCTTAATGCCGAACCACGTAAACCATCGTCTCCTTTACCTTTAGTACTCGTATAGTTTCATTTATGTATTCATGTCTCGAATCTATCACTTTGGGGATGATGACGAGATCATGACAAACTCGCGGGGTTTGGAATCCATGAATCATCATCTACCTATGCATACTATTCTTTACTCGCACTTTAATGCATGTATTCAAATTCATGTTAAGATTGTTTGTGATCACGTGGACCATACCTTTTTCCGTGTTCACAATTTGGCGCTAGAAACATGGACCTTGTCCCGGTAAAAGATTTATCTTTCCCCCGTGACTTTATGGTAACTCAAAAATTTTGTTTCGAACATAGGCAGATCTCTGTTTAAACTCACTTTTCACATGTATCCGTATTCTTTGTGCTATCTAGCAGCTGATCTGGGCCATTTACGAACTTTTAACTAGCGGATCTGAGTTTGGGGCTATCTTTTCGCATATATTTACGACTATTGCATTTTCTACCTACAAATCTGGGCATTGCATAACCTTTAAGCCAACAGATCTGGGTTTTAACTGATATTTCGAACATAATTTCCACCAAGAGATTTAGACTTTTTGCAAACAACAACCCATGGAGCTTATCTCGGTTAAATCCGCATCTGTCTATGTCTTTCGTATTGTTCGCCAAACTAACAACCTGAGTACACTCATTACCACTAGAAATCGAGCTTATGAAATCAAGTTTGAACTAACAGCTGACCCGTGGACTTTTTGTCTCGGTTTACCTCCATGTTCTCTGCGCAGAATATTGCAATGGAAAGGAACAAAGAAGCCGGAAAGACAAAGGTACCTTCAAAAGAGGCACATAGGACTACGCCGGTAGTAACAAGGAGCAAACAAAAGGGCGCGGGACTCACGGCCCAGGGGACAAGACGCGAGAATGGAGCGGAAAGCACATTCCTTTCGTCATGCGGGCATCATCGCAATGGAAGCAAGGAAGGCCGCTGCGGCAAAGGCTACTACACCTACCGAAGGAACTTCACAAATGGTAGCCTCCAAAGTGACAGCTACAACCCGGCCTACAGAACCTCGAGAAACAGTAGCAGAATCAGTAATCCAGAACCCCCTATGGGATGCCGCAGACTAACGAGCAAAACGAACAAATGCACGCAGATCCTACGAAATGATCGAGCGGGTAGACAGATAGCAGTGGAAATCAACACCGCGGCCCCGAGGGACAAGCCCGAGGCTCGGATAGGAACAAATCAAGCATCAAACCAGTCTGCGCAGTTTTGGCGCAATTAGAAGAACTAAAACGGAATCAGCGGACATACGCGGATGCGGTGGCCTTACTAGCCCAAGAGAACCAGCAATTAAGAGAGAAGATCCTCCAAAGCGCGAAGTTAGAGAATCAGCAGGACGAGGCTAACTCAGCGGTACAGAATAGAGACCGGAGGATGATTTTCGAGAACACACCTGCAATAGTCAACCAAAGAGGTGCGCGGAATAATAGAAGGCTCGACCGGATTATCACCCGGACACGTCGGACTACTATGATGAGGAGGAGGCCACGACGTCAAAACCTACAAGGAAGACACGGCCTTCCATTCAAGAAGAACACTTGTTTGGCAATGGAGAGTCTCCGCAGAGATGTTAGCAGAGATCAATCAAATCAAAACCGAGACGGGAGGTGGAAGACTAGAACAGGTTATGAAGGAAGCCAACACCACCCCACTCGCAAAATAGTTGGCCACCGCTATCATACCGCAGAAGTGCCCGGTCCCATCCTTTTAGTGTTACGACGGATCCACCGATCCTGCTGCTCACCTACGATATTACAACAAGGTAATGGCCAGATGGGACCACGACGAAGCTGTACTTTGCAGATACTTCCCTTCAAGCCTGAAAGGATCCGCGCTATCTTGGTTTGATAACCTCAAGCCTGGATGCATCAATTCGTATGATCAACTCACGGAAAAATTCTTGGCTACTTATATGTACAACAAGGTTGTAAACACAGGGATGGACAAGCTCTTCTCACTTGCAATCAAATACAAGGAGTCCATTCGAGAATACACGGATAGGTGGCACAAGATATGTCAAGCCATATGACATGTGGATCCCGTGGTGAGTATTAATTGTTACAAATGGGGACTTGACAGGATGAGCCCTTTGTTGTTGAAATCCACGGAACCTCTCCAACCACAGAGGGAGATTTGAGGATAATCATCGAAAAACATGCAAGGTTGGAAGAAATTCAAAGAGAGAACCCGAGAGCACAGCTCAACGACCCCCACGGACCAATTCCGCGGAACTAGCGAACAGATCAAGCGAACGCCAAAAGGATCGGAAAGATGACCACAAAAGGGGTGGAAGAAAATTTGAGGACCGAGTCTACACAAAGCTCAATACCGGCTACTCACGCATTCTAAAGGAGATCAAGGATCGTGAAGACCTAGACTGGCCTTGGTCTAAGGGGAAACAACCACCGGCCTCGGCAGAATCCAAAGAGTATTGCGATTTCCACTGCTTCTACGGGCACCCAACTGAGAAGTGCAAAAATCTTAAGATAGCGATACAAAAGCTGATTGATGCAGGGGATCTCAAAAAGTATATAGAAAAGGCTGGAACGGAGGACAGAACCAAACGCAGCAAACATGTCCAATTGCCAGAGGGTAATCGTACACTGAACACTATATCCTGCTCGGAAAACAAAGAACCAACCCTAACCGCACAGATAGGGAAAAGACTGAGGAAACAATTTGAAGACTATTGTGAGCTCTACAACTTAGATGGAAAAGAAGTGGAAGAGCACGAAGAATGGATGAACGCACCCCTAACCTTCGAGGCCGAGGACATTGAGGACGACATGGAAGATCACAACGACCCTTTGATCCTCACTCGCCAATCGCAGGATGCAACATAAAGAAAATACTCATTGATGGAGGGAGCTCCGTAAACGTCTGTTCCATGATACCTTCAAGCGTATGGAGCTTAATGACGAGCAACTCTTGACCTCGCACTACACCATCTACGGATTCAATGGCACGGCTACGAAGCCTATCGGGGATATTATTTTGCAAGTAGACGCAGGTCCGATGAAAGTTAACGCCCGCTTCAGTGTGGTGAACACGCCTTCACCCTACAATGCCATTATTGGACGAAAATGGGTCCACAAACTTAAGGGAGTCGCATCCACCTACCATCAATACCTTAGGTTTCCTACTCCTTTTGGGGTGATGGAAATCAAGGGTGATCAAGTTTCCGCAAAGGAATGCCAGGCAATGCAAATACGGCTCAACCATGAAGAAGATGAGAAAAGAAGAACCCGCAGGGTCCGGAACAAAGCAATATCCAAGGACAAAGCCATCTACGAATACTTGGAAGAGATCTCAGGAAAAAACTTGTCTAAGGGGAACTCCGTAGGGAACACGGAGGCATCAACATCAAATGCTAACCAGGGTGCTCTCGCAAACAAAGAATCCGAGCCTACCAAATAGCAATTAAAGAAAGTCCCCACCTTGGGGAACCGAAGCCCACGTTTACATCCTTGGAGGCAAGAAGGAAGTTAACATAGGGACGGAGCAGAACCCAAGGAAGATCAAGATAGGAACTCTAATGGGCGGAGAGCGCGAAGCCTCACTAATAAAACTATTAAAGGAATACGCGGACATCTTCGCATGGAAACTATCTGATATGCCTGGAATAGACCCGAAGACAGTACAACATGAGCTACGCATTAAACCTGGCACACTCCCCGTACGACAAAAGATACGAAAGGTGGCTACAGAGTATCACAAAGCAGTAGAAACAGAACTGCGAAAGCTGTTGGAGGCCGGTTTTATAAAAGAAGTCAAATATCCTACTTGGATCTCTAACATGGTAATAGTACCAAAGAAGAATGGAGGGGTCAGAATCTGCATCGACTTCACCAACTTGAACAAAGCATGCCCCAAGGATAGTTATCCGTTACCCAAAGATTGATCAGCTCGTCGACGCAGTAGAAGGATACGAAGAGTTATCATTCATGGACGGATACTGGGTATAACCAACTATTTTTAGCGAAAGAAGATCAGAACATACAACATTTTACACACCCCACGGTCTCTATTGCTATGTAAGGATGCCTTTCGGACTCGGAATGCGGGAGCAACGTACCAAAGGATGGTCGATGCTATTTTCAAGCCGTGGATTGGCAGGACCCTAGAGGTCTATGTTGACGATATGCTCGTCAAGAGCAGATTGAGGAAGAACCACCACCAGGACCTGAGGGACATCTTCGAGGCTATGAGAGAACACAATATGAAGGTCAACCCGGAAAAATGCACGTTCGGAGTAACATCAGGAAAATTCCTTGGGTACCGGGTTGACAAAAAGGGGCATTGAAGTAGATCCCGCAAAGATCCGAGCCATAGTAGACATGCCATCCCCAAAGAACCTAAAAGAAGTACAAAAGCTCAATGGATCCCTAGCAGCCCTGGGAAGATTCATCTCAAGATCTTCGGATAGGTGCAAACTCTTTTTTAACATACTAAAAAGGGGACGAAATTTGAGTGGACGGCAGAATGCGAAGAAGCTTTCCTAGGCGTCAAACGGTACCTAGCGGAGATCCCTATCCTTCAGAAACCAGACCCTGACGAAGTTTTGGCACTATACATTGCAGCAACAGACGATGCAGTAAGCGCAGTACTTGTCGGGACCCACACAAAGGAGGAGGAGCCGATCTATTATGTCGACAAGACTATGAATTCCGCAGAAAGAAACTACACAAGAATCGAACAACTCATCTTAGCCATCGTATGGTCTACATTAAAACTGAGGACGTACTTCTTAACCCATGACATACGTATCCCATGCCGAGCGCCCTTAGAAGCCATCCTCAAAGGGGCAGGAAAGGTAGGACGCATAGAGAAATGGAGCACATACCTCGACCAATTCAATATCCACTATGAACTTCAACACTCTCAGAAATCGCAAGTGTTAGCGGACTTTCTAGCAGACCTACCTTTGGACAACGAAGAAGAGGTGCGCATACAAGGATGGAGGGCCGCGGGTGCCCCTGAAATGGAAAAACAAAAGGAGCCAAATAACATTCTTGAACCAATGAACCCACGACAATGGGAGGTCTTTGTCGACGGCTCCAAAAATAGAGAGGGCGCGGGGATAGGCATCGTCATCACCACACCCACGGGAGATAGGATCGTGCATGCATTCAGATTGGAATTCGAAGGCCATACAAATAACATCGTAGAGTACGAAGGAGTGGTCCACGCCCTCCGCTTGATAATTGAATTAGGAATACAAGAAGTACGGTTAACAAGTGATTCACAACTAATCATACGGCAGATAGGCTACGAATACAATGTGTATGACGAGACACTGATGGCATACATGGCTCGGTACAAACGTTGGTTTCCCAAATACCAAAAATCAAATTTCGACATCTGCGTAGGAAGGAGCTCGAGACACGCAGATGCCCCGGCATACATATCACCATGCTTAAAAATGAGGATGTCGAAGCAATCAAGATAACAAGAGTGTACGAACCATCCATCAAGCCCCAAGAAACATGCGCGGCTAACCAACGCAAGTCTAAGGACGAAGATATTTCTGATGATGATGTCGGAGAGCACATCTTCGACGACTTCCAAGACGATGACATCACGCGACAAGCTGATGAAGACGACGATTACAGTCAAGAAGCAGATTGGAGAACCGAAATCCACTCTTTCCTAAAAGAGGGGAAACTCCCCCAGGATACCAAACAAGCTAGGAAGGTACAATCCAGAGCAGGGATGTACGAGCTAAGAGACGGAACCTTATACAGAAAATCATTCCTCGGGCCACTTCGTCGCTGTCTGTCTCGATCAGAGGGACATATCATCTTGAAAGACATCCATAGAGGGGACGCGGGGAATCACAGTGGAATGAGATCCCTTGCAGATAAGGCGAAGACGCAGGGCTACTACTGGCCAACCATGATCCGAGACGCGGCTAGGATGGCGCAAAGGTGCGAAGAATGTCAAAGATTCGGCAAGCGAATCCACGCCCCAGCCACAAAACTGAATTCTGTGGACAGTCCGTGGCCCTTTGGGAAATGGGGGATCGACATAGTAGGCCCACTCGTATCAGGGACAGGGAAAAGAAGATTCCTAATAGTGGCGACGGATTACTTCAGCAAGTGGGTAGAAGCAAAAGCACTGGCTAGAATTCGGGATTCAGACGTCTTTACTTTTATTTTTCAAAATATCATCTGCAGGTTTGGCATCCCCAGAGATAGTTTCCGACAACGGAAATGTAGCTACAAGGAAAGAATATTGACTTGTCGTTCGACACCTTCAAGATTCGAAAAACAAATCCACCCCCATATACCCACAAAGCAATGGACAAGGAAGCCACAAACAAAACTTTGGCACTTATTCTTAAAAAACAAACTAGACGAGTACAAGGGGCGGTGGTGTGAACAGGTTGCATAACGTTCTATGGGCATATAGGACGACTCGAAGATCACCACTGGGAGAATCCCCTGTTTTTACTCACCTACGGAGCGAAAGCGGTAATCCTCGCGGAAATTCTACTTCCAACTACAAAAACGAAGCATGGGAAAAGAATCTCACCACGGACATGATGTTAGAAAAGCTCGACGACCTCGAAGAAAGGAGAGAAGCGGCACTACAAAGAATGGAAAACTACCAACGCAGCTGGCCGAGAATATAACAAAAAAGTGAAATTTAGGAATTTTGTAGAAGGGCAGTATGTGTTGAGGACCATTCCCCAATACCACGAGAAAATAAATGGGGAAAATTAGCACCAACTTGGGGAGGACCCTACGTAATACACGACATCGCAGGAAATGGCTCTTACTATCTGCGCAACCTGAAAGGGGAAATCCTCATGCATCCGTGGAATGCCAAATACCTCAAGCCATACTACCCATGACCAACCACCAAGCGTGTGCATTTCAGAAGAAGAAAATGGACTTGCTAGTCCACATGTTTCTATCTCTGACAAAGGAGTAACACACCTTAACTTTTCAATCAATCCAAGCTTTCACTTTCAAGTATCATATCCCATTCATTACCCACGCGCATTTCAATTTATTCAAAACCCACAACCTATACCATATGAAACACATATTCACACAATGTATATAAACCATATGAACCACATGTACATACTACTTGCACAATGCACATTGAAAACCATGTCACACCTTAATAAAATATCGATACTATTGTTACCCCGTGGATGTAGGCTTTAAGGCCGAACCACGTAAATCATTGTGCAATACCATTATTAAGAATTGACATTTTGAGAGGGATATCCCGCACAAAGCGTGGATCTTACCCACTGCAATATACCGGGCAATATCCCATACAAAGCACACGCATGCAACATATCGGAGCATACACATGCAATCTCGTGGAACTCCCCCGTAAGCGTCTATAAGTGTACGACCGGGGGGCGACTTCCCACAGAACGAGATACCCGAGCAATATTACAAGCCGCGAACTCAATGGAATATATCCTTGAACGTCGGCCAGACCCCCACCGTTCAGGAATCCCCCGCCAAGGAATTCGGCCGGACGGGGTGCAAGGTCACAAGGCAATTCCGGGATATCAACCTACTGAATGCCGCAAAACAATACACTTTCTCAAATTCAAAGATCAACATCCTTGGATAGTAAATACTACGGAAGTATTCATTACGTTAACTTATTTGAAAAGACAATAAATGCAAATTCAACAAAATTCAAATTCAGATTTAAACACCAAAGTTTGATCTAGTACATGGCGAGTTGATTACAAGCCTAGCAAGAAGAGTAGCAAAAACGCCAAAAGGATAACCAATCGAGATCAATCCCTAGCATACTAGATGTGACCTGCGGGAAGGAGCGTTATCCGCGGGTTTGTCCTTCGGCGAGGAAGGAACACTACCACCAGAGGAGGGCCCGAAGAGCTGAAGGGAGCGCGGCACAGACGCCGAGTGTAACTCTTGTTTAACCCATGATTTTTCCCGAGATCCAACTCAATCTCACCAAGAGTTCTATTAATCTCCTCTCGCCAATCGCTTTACGAGCCACGAAGCCTATGGCTACACTCTTCATCTCGGCCGACTCGGGGAAGTGGAAAGAAGGTCCACCTTTTGATTGGCATGCTTCAGGCGTTTCCCCGAGACGAGGCCTGACCACGATGGTAATTAACTTGGCCCTCCAATTGAACTACCTTAGCTTGAGCTTCGGCAAATTTGTCATCCGCAGGCTCGAAGTCGTCCCCGAGCTCTGCGGATAATGGAAAAAGAACAGTTATAATGTATACGAGACAAAGCACACTCGATGACAAAAACGTATACCTTCACAATGATCAACCGCGGAATCCTTTGCTTCATGCGGCATAATCATATTCATTTGATAACCTATCATAATCTACCCGCAAGATTATGAGCATACCGACTCGCGCTTAGATCATTTCGAAGCATCGAGTCCGAATGACGATATCGATTAACCTCATCATTCTTCGATTCCAATCCCTTGTTAAGGCGATACATAGTCACCTCTAAGTTTCTCTCACGCTCAACCCGACGAGCCACATCGGCTCGAGACGCGGATAAAGCACTACCGAGAGCACTATATTCCGCCCTAGCATCGTCTCTTTCCTTGGCAAGACGCCGCATATAAGCCCGCACATCCGAGGGATGAGAAGACCGCCTCGCCGCAGCTCGTCTTCCATAACATTAAGCTTAATTTCTAAAGAGGAAATCTGCCCGCGCAGCTTTCTCAAGATTATCCGCGTCCATAAAAGAGCCCCGTTGAACAAGTGGCGGTCATGGTTGTTTCGATTTTGCGTATCTACCAAGCAAAGCTTTTTCTTACGCCATTCTTCGGCCATAGCGTTATGAACATCCGCGGGCATTCCATTTCGCCGATTCACTCTTAAGTTTTTCAACTAACTCAAAGAATGCGACCTTTTGAAGAGCCCTCTCACCCGAAGCCACAACAATTCAGGGACTCCACCCACTGAAGACAGTACAGCGGGAGGAGGGAAGAAGGAGAAAACTCAGAACATATAAGGAGCAGGAAACTACCAAAGAAGAGGAAGCGCAGACTGAAATAGACGAGGAGTTCTTCTCGGCAGAACCGCTAACTTGGCCTTAACCGAGGCCAGCTCGGAGCGCAGCTTTGCCTCCTCCGCGTCCTGTTGCTCCTTACGCTTAAGCAGACCCTTCAGCTCCGCTATTTCCTCATCTTTAGCGGAGACCGAAGCTTCAACGCCCGAAAGCGTTTCTTCACAATGCCGGAGCTTCCCTTCTAGCTTGAGAGACTTGGCCTTGAAGAGCCGGTAAAGATGATGGTTACAATACTCACTCCTCATCATCTATCAATCAAAAAGGGAAATTAGTTCACAACACATTTAAGAAAAATCAGGGGAAGAAAGAGTAGGACAAACCTCCAATAACCGCTGTTGGGGATAATTGTACTAGTACCCATCAGCAATGGCCATCATACCAGCAACCGTAGGGGGAGGATCCACCACGAGATCAATCCCGCCGATCACAAGATTCTCGCCCCACACTCGATCTACCACCTCCTCCTAGGGTTAGTTCCAATATGCCGACGAGTAAAAGAGTCCGAACTCTTCTCCCCTCAATCACAAAAAGGCGGGGACGAGGCACGACAAGCAAGTTTTTCTTTTGCGGCCACGCCAAAACAAGATCATCACCATCCGTGACCAAGGACCGCGTAAAGTCATCTGAGGGAGAGTCTAAGGACGTCCCACCAAGCGAGGCACCAATAGTACTTAGCGCCAAAACCCCACCAGCAGTGGAGGAGGTGCCGACACAAACCTCGGGATGCACTGCCAAAACCCCAAAGATCGTATCCACGTGTGGGGTCACCCCGCAGCTATCCTTAAGGACATTCCAAATATCACCATCGGGAAGCGAGTGAAGTCCGAGACAAGCCCCATAACCGTGGCCATGTCAAATGATTGCTCCCTGATAAAACCCTACCAAAGGAAAACTCGCAAGAAGCATCCCCATCTTTGTCCTTGTCACCAATTTTCTTACCCTTGTCCCCAACATCCCCAATTTTCTTACCATTGTCCCCAACATCCCCATTACCCTTGTCCACAACATCCTTGTCACCACCATCCCCATCCTTGGTAGCCCCCTCACTGATCATTACCACCACCAAGAGTGGTCTGACCACCACCACCTCCACCAATGCTCCCACCGGCAACACTATCTACTTCTTGAATGGGCGGAGAAGTCTCACCCGCTCTTCCCCGTCTAAACATCCTCATCACCATCCACGGACTGTTCACATCCTCGAAGTATGTAGAGCCCTCGGTGGGAGAATTCGACGACCGCTTCGGATTGATCCTCGTGTCTCTACGCCCCTACCACACATAATGATAAAAGAGCCACCGCATCTCCTTTCCTTAGCATAATCAATATTATTCAAGAAAACGAAGGGACATATATACATAGAAAACAAACAACACACCTTAGCAACATCAAGATTCTCACGAAAGAAGGTTAGCATCGAATATCTTCGTCTTCCGCGTCGTCAACATCGCGATTGTAAGCAAAATCCATGCCTACAAAACTCATCTCGCAAGGGCGAGAATGGGCATAACGAGCGGGAGAAGCTTCACGATGAGGACTATCGCCAGAGGGTCGCCAACCATGGGGTCCAGGGACCCAACCATAGGCCCACGGACCAACGACTTCAAGAACAAGGCGAGACCATTCATAGTCATGGTCACGCTTAATCCTTTCATCGGCGGGAATAGGAAGACCTTCGGCACTGGAACCCTCGCCATCTTGGAATCACTTACCTCACTCAAAAGTCGAACTTCCCCCCTTAGCAGAAGCAATGTTCCGCAGACTCACAGACCACGGTTTACGAGTATTCTTGTTAACGTAATCTCCAAAGGATTTGTTGAAATTCTCAGGAGTATACCACCCTTTCTCCTTTTCTAATTTAGGGGCATAGCAAGTCATCATCGTTTTCCCCTTGCTACGAAGATAGCATTCACGAAGATGGCGAAGATAGTTTCCTGTCAACTGTTGCACCCCCGATTATGACTTTTCTTGGCGTATCGCGCTAGACAAGACCCTAGTAGTAGAAATCATCACCGGCTTTATACAAGGGTAGCATCAAACCAGCCTCGAAAGCACCCACGGTTGTCAGCAAATGAAAGGCATCATACTTGTAATTGGTAACCATCTCATAAGTTATATCTTTATCAGCGGCATAAAAACGAACTTGGAAGTGTCAAGACCATGCTTCACCTTGAAGGCCTCAAGATCAATGTGTCGGAAGGTAAACTTCTTATTACCCAAAGATAAAGGACGGAAAGTAACAAAGCAGAGTCTTCCTCGAAAACTTCTCCCGTAGTATCTTCCGCAACCCGGCATGACCTTCCTCTTAGGAGGAACTATGTCTCCCGAAGACTCTATCTCCGCAGCCTTTCTCTTCGAAGACAGAGTCTTAGTTGACTTGCTCGAACTAGACACAGGTGGATTAGTCCGCGGTGGAGGCTTGGAGCGGAGAGGCTGCACATTTAAAGGCTCAGTGCGCGGATTCTGTTGCTCAGGAGACTCACCTCTAGGGCGATTCACGACATGTTTAGATCCCTGCGGTGGATCACCCCTTTTAAGCGAAGATCTCTGACCAAGGGACGAGGATGTTCGTCCATCCCGAGGATTATCCTGGGTAAGCGAAGGCGGGGCTCCACCCTTAGTATTGGAATCACTCCGAGGAGACCTGTGAGGACTCGACGGAGGAGTTTGGTAAGGGACCCGCGGATGGTCAGACATGTCTGCAGGCACAAACACGAATAAAAGTGCAAGTCAGAGGCAAGGAAGATCGAAAAGCGAGAAAATCTCAAGAACGACAGCAAACGTGAAGAAAACCCTAGATTTCGGCTACAACTACTTAAACTCTCAAAGCTATTATTCCAACTCAAAAGAAGAAAGATAAGATTAAAAGCATGACCAATGGAACATACGACTCAGTGGCGTCAACCCTCAAATCCCGGGATATACATTCATCATCAACGCATCACCAAAAAAATCAAGAACTCAACAGGTTAGGCATGGTGATTAAAAGGAATAAAAAATCATACCCGAATCTCAAAGAGTAAAGCAACAAGAAGAACGAAGGTGGCGACAAGAAGACAAGAGCGACAACAAAGAATCAAGTAAAGAAAGCAAGACAAAGAAGAATAAAGAGCAGCAACAATGGTGTCGAGGGAAGTTAAGAAGATGAAGAAGACAAAAGAACGTAGAATAAAATGAGAATGTGAATTTAATTCACATTCTCTCATTCTTCTCTTTTATAAGACCAAGAGAAACCGTCCACTACCCAAAGGGCGCTTATGGCCGGACATGGGAAACGTGCACAATAAATGCAGGTAGCACCTTTTAGGAGAAGTTATGAGGAGGGAGATAAAAACGTACCACACGATTCTTCTCCCAACAAAAGCTAAACGCCCAATGCAAGAAGAGGGGCAAATTGTAGGTACACTTATTTATCTCCATCGCCACGTGTACCAGCAGAGCCCACGTGGAGGCCATGTCTCAAAGAGGGATGACACATAGGGGCATCCATGGCGTTTAGACAACGTGCCATCTGTCAAGACCAACGGTAAAGATGAGGGAGCATCCAAAATAGATGATCCCACACAACACCAATGAGTTACTCTACCCCATCACGAGGTAAGATGTAATCAACGATTGGGGATAGTCCAACTGACACAGACGTGACAGGGGAGGACTGACACCGCCTGGCACGGACTGGATAGCCCCAACCACTCGTATTTAATGCTGCTCAGAGGGCACGTGTCAGACGGCCCACGAAGGAAGCGAGGATAGGTCAGCGTAACGAGCGTGGGTATTATAGAAGCCGCGGAGTGACAAGGAAGTCCGCGGACCATGCACAGAGCACAATCTGCTCAGAGGGCACGTGTCAGACGACCCACGAAGGAAGCGAGGATAGGTCAACGTAACGAGTGTGGGTAATACAGAAGCCGCGGGGTGACAAGGAAGTCCGCGGACCATGCACAGAGCACAAGAAGATAAGGTCCCCACAGCTCCTTGTCAGTGGACCCACTTGATCTAGTTATATATATGAATACCCCTTCCACAGAAAAAGGGGTCGAGAGTAGAACTAAGGAATAGGAGAGAGAATAGAGAGAAGTAAGTGTGTGTTTAGGGAGAATCTCTCCCTGAACCATGTAATTCATTGTCTCCCTTACTTTTGTAATCGTTTACTTTATAGTTAATATCTCCAGATCCGTGGACGTAGGCCTTAATGCCGAACCACGTAAACCATCGTCTCCTTTACCTTTAGTACTCGTACAGTTTCATTTATGCATTCATGTCTCAGATCTATCACTTTGGGGATGATGACGAGATCATGACAAACTTGCGGGTTTGGAATCCATGAATCATCATCTACCTATGCATACTATTCTTTACTCGCACTTTAATGCATGTATTCAAATTCATGTTAAGATTGTTTGTGATCACGCGGACAATACCTGTTTTCCGTGTTCACAATCATTAATATCTAGGATCCCTGAAAGATGTATACATGAATTGATTAGATTAGTTGATAAAAAAAACTACATATACTGACCTAAATAACCAACAAATTTAAAAAGAAAAACGAGACGGTTAAAAAAATTAAAGTATACGAAAGAAGGGTCAAAAACAAGTCAAAGAACAATTGCAAAAAAAAAAGAAAAAGAAAGAAAAACCAAGCCCGACATAAGAGAGCAAGCAAAGAGCAAGAAACCCCAATCCAGACTACAAACAAGCTAATAATAACAAAAATTCGACTAAATCTAAAGTAGTCTTACGTCTTCCGTAAGATGCCACAGCATAGTAATCAAGACGAACAAAAACAAGAAGCTAAGGATCATACTGATCTTCGCCATGAGAATGATTAAAATGGTGTATCTTCTTATTCTCTAGTTACCATCCGTTGTTGTACTAAAAGTACTATCTCCGTTGTTGTAATTTACACACAAACCTGCCTATCTTTTAGAGACGGAGGGAGTAACATTTATTTATAGGCATGTAGTACGGTGACATCTAAAATTGATCTACAATTGTTGACTTGTGTAAATAAGCGAAAGGCTAGATTGAAATTTTGTACAATATTTGGGGGATTCTGAATCAACTCTGTTGACACAACATCTGTACGTGTGTAACATAACACACAATATTCCAAACTTTAGTCTTCTATATATTAGGAAACCAAAGTAGTTTAGGAAATAAGGTATCTTGTAGTTCAAGAGAATTCATGTATATATATTGTATCCTAAATCAATGTAATATACACACGATTATTATCAATACAATAAGTCTTCTCGTTCAAGTATCTCTTTCTCTAGTCTATTGTGTTATCTCTTATCATAACCTAAATCTAATAGTTCTAACTTGGTATCATCCTAGTTGATCCTCATGTCTACCGCTGCCTCTACAAGTTCTTTCGTTATTTCAACCGTAATCAACTCATCTCAATCAATGATGGCCTCCTGCTTTTTTCACAACCTCACCACATCATCACCGTCAAACTCGATGACACAAATTACTCTCTATGGCGTGCCTGGCTTTTTCCCATATCTCCAAGGTTATGAACTTGATGGTTTTGTTACCGGTGACAATCCATGTCCATCTCCAACTCTTCCCAACAAAGGAAAACCCAAATTCGAGTATGCTCCTTGGCTGAAGCAAGACCGTATTCTTCTTGGCTGGATCTTCTTCGCTAACCCCGCTGTTTCTCCGACAAGTTCATCGCCTCAAAAGTTCTCATGTCAAGTTTGGTCTTCACTTGAATCTCTTTTTGCCTCAAAATCGGATGCACACAATCATCACTTGCAATGTGAACTTAGGGCTTTAAGAAAAGGATCTCTATCTATGAGGGATTACATTGATCGAGCTCGCAACATCGCTGACAACCTCGGGTCGCCGACATCGTTGTTACCGAAGTCCGAGTTACGCCACCGCATCCTCGCCTACTTAGATACCGTATATGATGCCATTGTTACCTCTCTTACAACCTCCATGAAAGCCATGAAACTAGAGGATTTCATCACCTATCTTCTTACGTTCGAACTTCGAATTGAAAACCAAGGAAAGTTGTCAATTCCCACTTATTGCCAACATCGCAAAGACCAAGCCCAGCTGCCTCGTCCGCTTCAAGTTACTCTCGTTCCTCTGCTCGACCCAAAGCGTCTTCGACCCGTAACAGCCTAGCCACACCCGAACTCATCTTCCTTACTCGGCCCAGCTCCTTCTCCAAATCACAACTCCTGTACAGAGAACCGGCTACCATGCCAATTATGTGGTCGCAAGAACCATGAAGCTAACGATTGTTGGAATCGTTTTGATCGAAGTTTTCGTCCTCCTCGACGCGCCCACCTTCTTCTACACCTCGTGCATACACCGCAAAAACATCCGAAATTCTACCCTCTCCTCCGTGGACTCACGATAGCGGTGCTACCGATCATATAACTAATGATTTTTCTCGCCTTCACTTTCCGACCGAGTACATTGGTCCTGATCAAATTCAAATGGGTAATGGTTCCTCTATTCCAATTTCTCATGTTGGATCCTCTATTTTGGGAACTCCTAATCGTAAGTTGGATCTTCGTAATGTTCTTTTTGCACCACAAATATCTCATAATCTCCTATCTCTGCTTTCTCGTTTTACCACCGATAATAATGTTTTATTCGAATTTCATCCGAATTTTTGTCTTGTGAAGGATCGATGTACCGGGAAGGTTCTTCTTCATGACTAGGAGAGGTGGTCTCTATCAACTTGATGTTTCGTCTAAGTCTCCCGTAGTTTACATAGGCGAACGTGCTAGTTTTACAAAACCGCACTCTAGGTTGGGTCATCCAATGATGCGTACAGCTAAAAAGTCGTCTCTCGCTTTTCACTTCCGCTTTCAAGTCGACTATCGCTTTTGTTCATCTTGTCATGAAAATAGGAGTCATAAGTTACCTTTTAATCCTAGTAGAACTACTTATTCAAATCCATTAGATTTAATTGTCTCGATGTTTGGGGACCTTTCTCATATTTTATCTAATGAAGGATACAAATATTATATCATTTTTATTGATGCGTTTAGTCGTTTTACTTGGATGTTTCCTATGTCTCAAAAATCATGTCTTTTCTATATTCTTTGTGTTTCAAAAGCATGTTGAAAATCTTTTCAATCGAAAGATCAAAATTTTTCAATCTCGACAATGCACTTGAGTATCGTAAACTTACTCCGCATCTCCAACAACTTGGTATTTTTCATCGGTTTTCTTGTCCACACACCTCTGAACAAAATGGTTTAGTGGAACGTCAGCCATCGTCACATTCGTGAAAAACCGGACTTACAATTTTAAACATGGCTTCGTACCATCCTCGTATTGGTATGATTCTTTTTACACCGCTTGTTATCTAATGAATCGTGTTCCTTCCACTTCTATAAATAATTCATCTCCATATGAAGCTCTTTTTGGTATTCCACCGATTACACCTTTCTTTCGTGTATTTGGTTGTTTATGTTATCCTCACTTACGTCCGTATAGGTCTCACAAAAATGGAACCTCTTTCATCTCCATGTGTATTTATTGGTTATAGTCCATCTCGGGGGCTATAAGTGTCTTCATATTCCTACGGTCGTATTTATGTCAGTCGTCATGTTGTTTTTGATGAGACTGCCTTTCCCTTCGCGACCACATCCTCACCTTCACCGGCATCGATCACTTCTCAGGTAACACCTACTTCATCTTTGTTTGTTCCGTTACCACCATTATTGGTCACACGTCCCTACTACTTCTCCATTTACGGTTTGCTCGGCCAGTGCACATAATAATGCTCGGTCTACACCTGCGTATCATCACCATTATTAGCTAATTCAAATGATGCTTCTCCGTCTCGCACGACACGCCATCTCCATCGTGATTGGTTATCCTACACCTGTCCTGATCGCCCCCAGGTCTCCCGACTCACCGCCAAAGTGACGATATAACTTCGCACTTATTCCGTAAGTAGTCAGCTGCCCGACGATTCGACATGTCTAGTTCGACATGCCTGCTCCTCCTACACCCGGGCCGCGTCCGCTCTAATGTGATCTGTTTCTCCCACATACCCGATGCACCACCTACTTTGGGTACTCATTCAATGATCACTCGAGCTAAAGATGGAATTTTTAAACCAAACAACAAATATGCTCGTATGTGATTCTCTTCGAGAACCAACCCGTATTTCGAAGCTCATAAAGATCCAGTTGGCGTGTTTCTCGGACGATGAAATCAATGCATTACTCCGTAATGGTACTTGGACATTAGTACCATATGATCCTTCTATGAATGTTATTGGATGTAAATGGGTATTTCGTATCAAACGCAAGTCTAATGGAGAAATTGAACGTCGTAAGTCTCGCTTGGTTGCTAAAGGATATAACCAACAAGAAGGCATAGATTTTTCCCGAAACGTTTAGTCCGGTTGTTAAACCATGCACTATTCGTATTATTCTTACATTAGCTCTGTCTTCCAATTGGCATATTCACCAACTTGATGTGCGTAATGCTTTCTTACATGGCGAACTTCAAGAAGAAGTGTACATGAAACAGCCTCTCCGTGTTATGTTGACTCTCGTTTTCCTACACATGTCTGCAAGCTACATCGTTCTCTTTATGGACTTAAGCAAGCTCCAAGCGTGCGTGGTACCACCGCCCGCAGTTTTCGTTGAAAATTGGGTTTGTTACTTCAAAATGTGACACTTCTCTTTTATCTACAATGGTTCATGTGGTACTATTTATCCGTTGGTGTACGTGGATGATATTATTGTTACAGTTCCACGGGTATTCAATCCATTCTTTGACCGTCTACAACAAGAATTTGCTATTAAAGATCTTGGCCCTTGTCTTATTTTCTCGGAATCGAAAGGTTTATCACTTTCTTCGAGGATTGTTTCTTTTCTCAACAAAGGTATGCTCATGATCTTCTTATTCGCGCAAAAATGGACTTGTGTTAAACCTATTCAAACACCACTTAGTACTTCCGGTGACATGTCTGCATCGTAGTACCCTATTAACCGATGCTACCGAGTATCGTAGTATTGTTGAGCATTGCAATATTTAACATTTACTCGTCCAGATTTAGCGTATGCTGTCAATAAAGTGTGTCAATTTATGCATGCACCCACTATTTTTCACTGGGACTTAAAACGTATACTTCGTTATCTTAAAAATACTTCTACTTTTGGCATACTTCTTGACCCTCTCCTTCTCTCCGTTATCTTTCAAATGCATATATACGATTCTCGATTGGGCTGGTTCTCTTGATGATCGTCGTTCAACTAGTGGTTATTGTATTTATCTGGTGGTAATATTATCTCTTGGAGTGCTCGTAAGCGAGAAAACAGTTTCGTTCTAGCACCGGCGGAATATAGGGGACTTGCAATTGCCACGGCCAAATTATGTGGATCCAGTCATTTGCTTTCAGAACTTCGTGTGTCTACTCAATCTCCTCCCGTTCTATGGTGTGACAATCTCGGTGCTACTTATCTCACCGTTAATCCCATATTTCATGCAAGGACAAAGCATATTGAGATTGATTATCATTTTGTTCGTGATCAAGTTGCTTCTAAACTTCTTGATGTCGTGGTTTATATCATCTAAAGATCAAATTGCGGATATATTCACAAAAACCACTCGTCCAAGGATCGTTTTCAACTTTAAGGTTCAAGCTAACGGTTCAAGATAACCCGTTACGCTTGCGGAGGGTGTTGACACAACATCTGTACGTGTGTAACATAACACACAATATTCCAAACTTTAGTCTTCTATATATTAGGAAACCAAAGTAGTTTAGGAAATAAGGTATCTTGTAGTTCAAGAGAATTCATGTATATATATATTGTATCCTAAATCAATGTAATATACACACGATTATTATCAATACAATAAGTCTTCTGTTCAAGTTATCTCTTTCTCTAGTCTATTGTGTTATCTCTTATCATAACCTAAATCTAATAGTTCTAACTAACTCTTCCTGCAACTAACTAAATTGACTTCGTGGAAGGCACGTCCTGTGTCTTTGGGGAGAAAGTGGAGTTGTGTGATCGCAGCAGTAGGTGTAAGAACAATTCTTACGATTGAATCCAGCATATGATGTGGAAGAAGTGCAGGTGTGAGTTCTATTACAGGACCAACTGACGTTAACGGTGCAATGGTTTAAAGAGGACACAACCGAGTCTGAGTGCTTCAAAAAAGTAAACAAAATAAACTGACGTTAACGTAAAGTCAAGACTAACAGAATCAAAAGATTATGTTACAATCACTTGATAGACTAGCTAAGATGACCACGAACAGGCATAATAGCCATGGACCATAAGATGGTCTAAGAATTTGCATTTAGCTCAGATAATTTGACAAAGATTTTTTTGACCTCTGGTGCTAGTTTTTTTTTGAACCCTACTATTGTTGGGGCTTTAGGGGCACTAATTTGGGGGCTTAAAATACTAAGTGGAACCCAAATGTTTGGGGAGATTAGATGTATGTAAAAGTTCAAACATACCCTCTTAATTTTAATTTATTACCCTTCTACCCTCTCATTAACTACCTAATCTAATAAAAAAAAAAAACTGAAAAAAAAGGAAATATCATTAAAAGTGAAAAACCGTCGCCCCCACATTCTTATTCTTCCCCTTCTTCTTCTCATATTCTTTCCCTATTCATTCTGTTTTCCATCTTCTTCTTTTCTTCTTCCATTCTTCGTTTTTCAACGATTAATCGTCGAATCGTCGTCGATTAAACTCATTTTATAAAACCATGAAACCTAAGGAAAATCTAGGTCAATCTTTGTCGAATCGACCTCCTACTGAAGCAGAGAAACCAACTTCATCAAATGAAATAGAAATTGAAGATCAAGAAGAAGTGAATGAAGGAGATGCAGCAGCCGCCGCGAGTCCTGATACGACAGCAATAAGTTATGAATTTCAAAACCCACTCTTTATCTAAGCATTTGGTTGATTATTCTGTTGGTTTTGAAAATTTTAGGTCTGGAAAAAAAGTTTCTGAAACTGCTACGGCTGGGATGTCATGTATTCCCAGCCGTAAATAGGTCTTACGGCTGGGAGTTCTTTTATTCCCAGCCGTTTATATGTTACACGGTTGGGATATGCTGGAACTCCCAGCCGTTTGTAGGATTTACGGTTGGGATATCTTAGAACTCCCAGCCGTAATATAGGCGTTGCGTACGAGATGCAGAAATCCTATCTGCAACAAGTTTGATACGTCTAGGTTATCCTAGCTGTATATTCTCCTGTGTTCGAATTTTTTTAGCGGTAATATTTACGTCTCGCTTTTTCTGTCTGAAACTGTGTTTCCTGACCGTCATATTTAGTTTCACATCCGTTTATAAATTACGGCTTGGAATTTCCTAGCCGTATATAGTCCTATGCTGAATATCAAACCCGCTGTATTTACACGTATAAGTTTCCCCATCCGTTATTTGTAATTCGGTTGGATCGCTTCCCAGACGTTTACGCGTTACGACTTGGAGTTTCCTAGACGTTTTTATTACGGATAGATCGATTACTAATTTTCCCATCCGTTATGTTTGTTGCGTCTTGGTTTATCCAATTATCCTAGCTGTTTTAGTTGTCACGGTTTGGTTGTGTTAAAATATCCCAGACGTTTTTGCTTATCTACTTTGGGTTTTTGGCTTTGAACAGAGGAAAAGAAAAGAAGGAGAAAAGATCACAAGAAGTAACACCTTGTAGTGACCCGACTCCGCAACCTCGTCACGCAAAACCATTGGGTGCAAACGCAAGGAATGCAAGTGGAGTTGTGACTGCTGGAGATGGAGGTGGTAGAGATGCAAGTGGAGTTGTGGCTGCTGGAGATGGAGGTGGTGGAGATGCAAGTGGAGTTGTAGCTGCTGGAGATGCGAGTGGAGTTGTGGCTGCTGGAGATGGAGGTGGTGGAGATGCAAGTGGAGTTGGAGTCACTGGAGGAACTGAAGTTGGAGTTTCTGGAGGAATTGAAGTTGTTGTTATTGAAGGAACTGAAGTTGGCACTTCTAGTGGTGCTGCTATTGATAAAGGTAAATCCGTAGTTGAGGGGGACAAGAAGGAGGAAAAGAAAAAGTATCCACCAAAGACAACGGCAAAAAAAAATAATTGATGATATGGAGCCTTTACCTCCCAAGAGGAATGGGAGACCTTGGGGTGAGCCAATAGATCGTTCCGTCTTGATTGGCTACACGTCTTCATGGGCTGCTAGGCTTTGTGGCACAAAGGTAATAAATAAAATTACAAATATTTTATTTTCATCTTGTTATTGATTATTAATTATAACAACCAATTTTTTTTGTAGTTCCCGGATGAAGCGGTCCCTAAACTAAAGCACCAACAAGGAAAGTTTTGGTCGTTGGACAATGAGCATCCAAATGTGATATCTTTGGTAAAAGCTTCAGGGTTATGGTCTGGAATCGAGGCTTTGCAGAAGACATATGATATGGTGACAGTTTGTGGTTTTAGAGAAAGATTTTTGCCCGAAACTATGACTTTTCATATGCCGTTCGACGAGATGACTATCCCTCTGGATGACGCGGAGGAAATCACTGGTCTACCTGTGGAAGGAAAGGATGTGTCTGAGAGTTTCAACAATTCTATGCCTTTTGATGAGCTTTGTGCCTTGGCGAAGAACTGTCTTGGGTGGGGTCAACTTGAAGCGGAAGAAGAGTTTGAGATAGGGTATGGAGCCGCTCCTAGAGCTAAAAGGAAAAATAGTACACCCGGTGAACTTGCTGAAACAGTGAATATGGCAAGGAAGATTAATTTGGGACGTCTGAGGGAAAAGTTTGGGGATTCTGATACCAAGACTAGGAATGGATTGGTGGTGATGGACGCAGAAAGAGCTATACATACGGATATAACTTACTTGTTGCATGCTCTTGGGACCGTCTTTTTCCCTGATTTCTCAGGAAATAAGGTGAATGCTTGTCATTTGCAGTGGTTGAAGACTCTCGCCTCGATATTTTAAACAAATGAGATACCTAGGTACTCATGGGCCACCGCCTCCTTGTCGATGTGTTGGATTGTCTTTGCAAAGCTTCTAGATGGAACGAAACACAAATTACGGGATATGTTGCTCTTATCCAGGTATCTTTTTGTTTTAACAATATTTTTTAACAATATTTTTCAACAATATTACGTACTCATGTCTTATTAACAATATTTTTTTTTGTTGACGTAGTCATGGGCTTACGACCATTTTAAAATCTTGAGGCCTACTTGGGATACAACATGGCTTCTAGAAAAACCTACAGGAGGAAGATACCCCTTTGCAGGGACCCAACACAAGGCTAAAGAGACGAAAATGAAGGAGATGAGGAAAAAGTTGGATGCTTTGACAATCGACGATGTGGTTTTTGATCCATATTTGAAGCTTGATGAGATGGAGAAGATGAAGTTGGTGATAGAGTATTTTCCGATGTGGCGACCTATACGGGACCTTTGTTTCATGCAATTGGGTTCGTCATTTTAGATCCTCGTAGAACGCTCCGCCAAATCGGTATTGTCCAGAAAATTGTACCTGAAGAAACTCTTTTTAAACTGAGCATAACCACTTCACTGTTTAAGGACAAAGATGTGAAATTGAACTATGAAAATGCACCGTCGATCGGCCATTGGAATGCTCGTTCCCAAAATGAAAACCAAATGAGCAGATGACTCCTCGACGCTTCTCATGAGACTTCCCAAGCGGATGCGAATTACATGAAATGGTATCGAGAGTGGGCTCATCCTTATGTGGAAAATTTGGATCCGGAGGCGCATAAACATTCCAAGAATGCAGAGAAAGAGAGATCAAAATCATAGGCATCAATGAGTGAAGAAGATGATTGGGAGAAGATGGTGGTACGTACACTACTAATTATGTTTGTATATTTTTTTTTTATTATCTATGAATAATTAGAGTATGTGTGTTTGATATGAAAAAATAGGTCGAACGAGTTAATTGGGTGGCCAATGACATCACCCGTATGATTAATTTGGGTGAGGTGTTAACGGTAGCTGAACTAAGATTAACGTGGAATCGAGTTAAAGGCATAATTATCCCTGAGAAAGGAGGTTTATATCCTGATGAAGCGGAACGACCAAGGAGAACTAAAATGGCTAGGTCTCCTTCTTCTAGCGACGACTTGGACACTCCCCCCCGTGACCAAGTTCAATCTAAGAAAGGAAAAGTCAGTCGAGGTGGTAGAGGTGAAAAAGGTGGAACAAGTGCTCGAGGTGGTCGAGGTGCAAAAGGTGGAACAAGTGCTCGAGGTGGTCGAGGTAAAAAAGGTGGAACAAGTGCAAAAGGTCGAGGTACTGGAACAAGTGCTCGAGGTGGAGGTAAAAAGGCTCCAATTCAAGGTGGAAGCGGTCGAGGTAAAAAATCTAGAGTCATAGAAAAAGTTGTGGAAGTTGATCCAGAGGACGATTAATGATTTTTTGCAAAACACGTCGGAGGAGGGATCAAGTGAAAGTGAATGACTTTATTATATTACGTCATGGATCTTTCATTATCAAAGACTTTGTCTATTTACTTTTTTTGTTGTGTGGGTTATGGATTTGGATGGATGAATTTTTAAAACTTTGCATTTATGAATGAATGTTAGTCTTTCCATTTGTTGCGGCCTAAGAAAACTGAGGAAACAATCAAGATTCACTAATATTTTGTGCACTTTCGGCTAGGTCGATCCTTCGCAAAACCTAGCCGAAAGTGCATATAATTCTTGTCAAATAAACTTGCACATAATATTGGTTGGAAAGTCCTGGTCGTTATAACAAAACGGTTAGGTCAAGAAACCGTAACACCGTTTCGGTCAGGAAGTACCTGGTCGTATATTGCACTGAGACTCAAAAATTAACTGAGTCCTCATTATGGCTACGTTTTCGAGCCGTATATATGTTTGCGGTTGGCACTCCTAACCGTAATCCTGACATAAATTTGCAACTCTTGTTTACGGCTTGGTCGACATTTGAAGTTCCTGGACGTAAACTGGTTACGGCGTGGATTTTCCTAGCCGTATGTTACACTGATAACCCAAAAAAAATGGCTCTTTGTTGCGGCTATATAACCAGGCCATAACTCTGACAAAAAATAACAACTATTATTTACGGCTTGTCATACCTAGTGTAAACCTGACACACCACAAATCCTACAGGTTTATACAGAATTACGTCTGGGACTACCGTGCAATTTCCCAGCCGTAAATACCTATAATTTTTGATTCCACATCATATCCGCTAGTTTTTTGAATTTTGAAAAATAGATCCGTTAGAAGACTGATCTATAGAAGGTGCTAGCTGTTCAACCACTTATTTAAACTTGAAATAACCCCACCTCTATATAACCACCCATTATAAATCAAAATCACACCTTCTACGTCAATAATCTCCACCAAAACTCCTACAAACTCAATTCAATGTACTCAAAGGATAAACCCAACTTCACTTTGGAAGAAGACTTATCTCTTTGCAAAAAAATTGTACTATGCTATCCAAAGAAGGGACAAGAACGAAAGAAACGTGGTTTACCAAGTCAATCTTATTGGAGTAATATTTTAGAGAATTTTTGTAGTGAAACATGTAACACTAACAACCGCGATGGGGTTGAATTGTATCTTCGATTTTCAGACATACGCAAAAAATGGAAGAATATATGGCTTTACGTCGTATGTGCAACCAACTTCGACTTAGAGGTGAGACTGATAGAAAAGTCGCAGCTAAAGCTAAGAAGGAATGGAGAAAATGGAAAGGTTATGATTTCAACTTGGAAGCTCAATTCGCCATCATCAAAGACTTCTTAATACATCGAAAGGGATGTTATTAAAACCAACTATTGAAACGGGGATCTATTAAGTATGTAATGGGTTCTATTGTGGTCTAATTAATGAATGTATTAGTAATTTTCAATCGAAGTATGTATTCATGTTGAATCAAAAAATTTCTCAACTTACATTTTCTATTACGGACGGGAAATATAAAGATGTCCAAGTCGTGAAACAGACTCAGATGATTCTTGGTTGAATAACGGCTAGAAGTTCTTAACTTCCCAACCGTTTTACAGGTTACGGCTGGGAATTCTTCATATCCTAACCGTAATTCTTTAATTACGGCTGGTTCGACACAATTTCCCGGCCGTAACACAGCAGAAATTTCCAGATTTTTTTTTTCAGATTTTTGACGGATTTGAATTGATAAAATTGATGTTAGGAGTTGATTATAAGGTTATCTTGACTTTTTTGATGAAGAGTTTCATCATTTTCTTCAAAAAAATTCCGAAAAATTTCACCAAAATCATCATTTTTCCTTCTTCAAAACTCAAAAAAAAAAACAAGTTTTGATTTGCAAAAGATTAATGTTTGGTTAGTCTAGTCAATTCACTAAGACTGATTAGTTAGCTTAATCAATTGAATTAGCAATAATCAAATTAAGGGTAGATTAGACATTACAAAACATGATAGATAAGGGGTCCTATGGGTTGTTATTTCATAACCCATTAAGCCCCCAAAAACCCACCCTTTTTAAGCCTCAACAATAGGATTCTTCCCTTTTCTCTTTCTATAAAATATAGAGGAGACGATGCAAGACGTGCGGGAGGCTTAGGACGTCTTAACAGTATTAATATTCGTAAGTGATGGACGGTTTAATTTTAATATATAGTGATGGTGGTGGCTTAAGCCTATTTTTTTTTTAGCATGAAACCTGTTTTGAGGCATACAAAATGATTAGCTAATCTAGAGTATGTTTATAAGGGGTGTCCTAGGAGTGAGTACATTACTAGGTTACCCTTTATTAATTCAAATTACAAAAATGGCATTCTTCTAAAATAAAAATATACACCTAATCTAATCAAAATCAAAAATTATTTTCAAAATCAAAAGCCATTTTCATTCCTAACATAATCCAATCATTATAAAACCAGTCCGATTTTTTTTTTCCGTCGGCGATGAATCGTTGATTTATACATTGGTTTAAATTCGGAAGAAGACCTTTAAATTCCATTGATTTATACATTCCGAAGAAGACCTTTAAATTCGGCTGATTACCTAATACATTGGTTTAAGCCGAACCTATAATATTTCGGAATACCTTCAAGTTCGGCTCGTTCGGGTTAGGTTCGGTAACAATGAATGCGGTTCGAATTAGCCGAACTACTAACATTTGTTTTATACAATAAGGTATGGCTATAAATTTATTAGCCGAACTGTTCTTCCCAATAAGGTTCGGCTTTTAATTTATTAGCCGAACCTAACACTGAAACACCAAAAAAAGCTTGTAAAAAAATTCAAACTTCGTTGTAATTAATGTTTGTTTTTACCTCTACGAGATGAAAATTCTCCTTCATCGTTTGAATCTCACATTTTGGTCATTCTCAATCATTTAAATCAAAAAAACCAAATTTTGTTTGCCTCCTTCTATAAAAACCGTAATTATCTTTCACAAATATTATTTGTCTTCTAATCCACCACTAACACTTCACTCTAATCGATCATTAGAATTACTAATTAATCATTATCTTTAACATATATAATCAATAATAATAATAATAATCAAGTAAGGGAAAATTGCCATTATCAAAAAAAATAAGTGGATAAGGGGTGATGGATTTTACAACCAAGTGACCCTATTTTGGCACCATTGGGTATGCCTGAAAACAGGTTTGGCAAATGTACAACCACTTTAAAATTTTGATTTTTCTAGACTTTGGGCTGGCCCAAATCAATACGTAGTTCGGCGGAAAAAAATTTGCACTCGCAGTGCGAGTTCAAAAACGAATTCGCAGCATCACAGCCGTTGGATGTTGCAGACATGACATCACAGTCGTTGGATATTACAGATATGACATAAGTTCATAACTGTGGTTAAGTCATGATGTTATATCTGCAACATCCAATGGGTCGTGATGCTTCGCGATATTTATTTGAACTCGCACCGCGAGTGCAAAATTTTTTCCTAGTTCGGCCCCTAGTTTAATATTCGCAACGTCACAACGTGGGACTGTATGTTTCATTTTCATTTGGTTTTGAGATCTTTGTATATTGTGATAGATATCCTGAAACTCGTAAACAAGTCATGTGCAATCAATTCTCCAGTCCTACCCAACATATAAGATGCAGATGCTTTCCCTTCCAAAGGATACTCTAGACAAACTTGACAAAATTCAGAGAGATTTCGGGTGGAATAAAGATAAGTCAAAAGCGAAAGGGAGATATATAAAAGCGTGGAAAGGCATGTGCAAACCAAAATCGCAAGGTGGGTTAGGAATAAAGAATCCTCATAACTTCAATATTGCTCTTTTAACGAAGCTCGCAAGTAGAGTGATGATAGAAAAGGATCAACTATGGGTTAAATTACTTGAAGCGAAGTATTTTCATGGCTCGACTCCATTTCAACCGACAAGAAATTACGAACTCTCGTGGATCTGGACAAGCATTCAGAAGGGTCTCAATATAATTCAAGGAAACTACATTTGGCAAGTTAAAAACGGGAAAATGCCGCAAATTTGGGAAGACAAATGGATTCCCAATACACACCCGTTAACCCAACCAAGTGATAGGGTGGATTCGGTCCTCAAAAGGTCCATGAATTATCAATTACAAGGTGATGGGACATTGGTAAATTAGATGAATATTTTTTACCAGAGATTAAAGAAAAAATATTATCAATTACCCCGAATAAGGAAAACAATGACAAAATCAGACGGGAACACCATAGCTCAGGAGTTTTTCCGGTAAAGAATATATACAACTATCTTATCAGCCAGAACAATACAGATGAAGAAGACATCAAATTTCCTTGGAAAAATCTGTGGAAATTAAAGGCAATCCCACGGATTCGGCTATTTATATGGAAACTGATCCAAATGGCTCTCCCAACAAATAACAGACTAGCAGTTCACAATCCAGACATTTCCTCAGAGTGTCCTATGTGCAGAAATCAGGAGGCAGAAACAGAAGACCATCTTTTCAGGAAATGCCCTTTTGCTAGAACAATATGGTTTGGTTGCGACCTGAATATAGTTAATTCTCAAATCAGTACAGACTCTATTGTTACTTGGGTTGAAAATTGGATCACCGACATTAAATACTCAAGTTTTTGTGACCAGATTGCAACAACTACTTGGTTTCTTTGGAAATATAGATGTGAAGTAATTTTCAGGAAAACGAAACCAAATCCTTACATTCTGATTCAACAAATAAAGAATTTTATACAAGCCCAACCAATCATTAAGGAGAGCTTACAGATGGACAGCCAAAACATGAAAATTGTCTCCTCTAGGTGGAACAATTTTAACTCAGATTGGATAATCTTTACTGATGCTTCCTTTAACAAGGAGAACCTATCCATGGGATATGCTTTCTTTCTTTTCTCGGTGGAACAATAAGCTTTTTTACATATATCTGCAGGCTCAGATTGGGCTTCCTCGGCGTTACATGCAGAAGCAAAATCAGTTTTGAATGTTTTAAATTGGTTAGAAGACAACATTCTTTCTTCTGTAGTTATCGCTACATATTGTAAAATTCTAACAGATTGACTCAACAAAAAAGAAGCAGCCGACTAGGTGGCAGAAAATATATTAAAAGAAACTATATCCATCCTAGAAAACTACCACAAGCCAGGATTGAATTTATTAACAGAGACTACAATGGAGCAGCAGATACAGTAGCAAGGGAAGCAAGAATACGAAGACTACAACATATTTCGAAGCATATGCAACGACAAGTTCAAAAAGAAAGTATCCTTTCTAATGTCTTTGGGAAAAATGAAATAGTAGAACTTCTGTACTATATTGCTTAATTAATATATTATATCTTTTTTATCAAAAAAAAAAAGTCTCTAGGGTGGGGTAGTCCTCGGGATCTGAAATCGGCTCTTAAATTGTACACCAGTATTCGAGATGGACGGAAAGATCCCAATTTCAATATTGAAAAGAATTAGATGTGGGTTTGATTCCCACAGACACATTTTGATTTGAATGGGATAAAACTTTTTAAGGTTTTGATAATTTTAGCATGTATTTCTCGAAAAGGCAGGAAAAAAATTACTTGTAAACCTTTTATTTCAAGCTTGGTAAAGGGGCGGCAAGAAATGGTAGAGGGGCGGCAAGTGTGATAGCAATGTCCCTCTTATTGGTTAGGGGTGTCCTATAGGGGGTGTAGATTGACTAGATTACCCTTTTCACCTTAAATTAACCAAAATCAAATCAATTTTTTTTTAAACCTAATGAATCAGAAAAAATCAAATCAGTTTTTTTTTTCATCTTCTCTTCTCCTCCATCAACCCTAACCTCCATTAAAACCGAAAATTTCATCGTCTTCGATTAATCGGCAATTTGAAAAATGTTTGGAAAAACCCAGTTAGGGTTTGGTTTATCGTGTTGGATTTAAGTTAATTTTGTATCAAAATTAGGGTTTTGTATGAAAATTGAAATTGAAATTTCTGGGTTTATGCTAGTTACGGTTTGGTAATAACTCAAATACGAACCGTAATCAGAGATTGAGTTGATGTTACGGTTGGTTTAAACTCAAATACCAACCGTAAGTTCTTAGTTTTGAGAATATGTTCGATTCATTATTTTTATTTGCATCATATTTATCAACCGTAATTGAGTTCACGGTTTGTTACTCAAACAACCATACCAACCGTAAATAATCCCGTGTCTTAAGAATTTATCAAATAATGATTTACGGTTCAAAAGTTAAGTTGACACACCAACCGTAGGGTAGTTACTAGTTGGTATCGATTCATTAGTTACCAAACCGTAATTTAGTTACGGTTGTTGTCCAAATTTAATTACCAACCGTGACTGGTTTCACGATTGGATCTTTCCCCAAATTTAACCGATTCTTTCGTTGGTATTCGATAACTTACGAACCGTAACTAAGAGTTACAGTTGGTCACGAGCAAAATTGCAACCGTAAGTTCTTCTGAAAATTCAAAAGTTTTGATTTTGTTATGTAATTTAGATAATTTTGAGCGAGAAAAAGCTAATTGGAACTAATTTAGAAGTATATCGGGTCACTGGAATCACTCATTTTGGTTGAGTGGATCAAAATCTAGGTGTTGATGGTGGATTTTAAACAAAGGGTAAAATCGCAAAACCCCAAATAACCTAATGTCACCGGTGACACATTTATTAGAACATTTAATGCATATAGTCAGTAATTAATAGAGGGTATTTTTTCAAATTAGGGTTACAACGAACAAAACCCTAATTCCCCTACGTGCCAATGGAAAATCATGCAAGCCACACCTAGCCCAAGCTAGCCGCGCCATGCCAAACGCACTCTGCCTTGGCCCTAGCTATACTAGTCACACCAAAACGCGCCAAAGCATGCCAACCATGCTAGCCGCACCTCCGTGCCAATGGCAAATCATGCCAGCCACACCTAGCCCAAGCTAGCCGCACCTCTATGCCAATGGCAAATCATGCCAACCACACCAAACGCGGCAAAGCATGCCAACCATGCTAGCCGCACTCCGTGCCAATGGCAAATCATGACAGCCACACCTAGCCCAAGCTAGCCGCACCTCTGTGCCAATGAAAAATCATGCCAGCCACACCAAAACGCGCCAAAGCATGCCAACCATGCAAGCCGCACCTCCGTGCCAATGGCAAATCATGCCAGCCACACCTATCCCAAGCTAGCCGCGCCATGCCAAACGCACTCTGCCTTGGCCCTAGCTACGCTAGTCACACCAAACGCGCCAAAGCATACCAACCATGCTAGCCGCACATCCGTGCCAATGGCAAATCATGCCAGCCACACTTAGCCCGAGCTAGCTGCGCCATGCCAAACGCACTCTGCCTTGGCCCTAGCTATGCTAGTCACGCCACGCCAAGCCAAGCACCCTTACCTTGGCCCTAGCCACTCCATGCCAAAATGGCGCCCGCACCTAGGCTTGCAAACCATGCAACCTAGGCCAAATTGGCCACGCATGCCATTGGCACATGCCAACACGCTCCGGTAGCTTTTCCTATTAGGACGCGACCCAAATTGGCCACGCATGCCATTGGCACATTCCAACACGCCGCTGGTAGCTTTTCCTACCGTGACGCGACCCAAATTGGCCACGCATGCCATTGGCACATGCCAACACGCTCGCCGGTAGCTTTTCCCTACCGGACGCGACCCAAATTGGCCACGCATGCCATTGGCACATGCCAACACGCTCACAACCTTTCCTACCAGGACGCGACCCAAATTGGCCACGCATGCCATTGGCACATGCCAACAAGCTCGCTGGTAGCTTTTCCTACCAGGACGCGACCCAAATTGGCCACGCATGCCATTGGCACATGCCATTGGCCACGCATGCCAATGGCACATGCCAACACGCTCGCTGGTAGCTTTTCATACCAGGACGCGACCCAAATTCCACGCATGCCATTGGAACATGCCAACACTCTCGCTGGTAGCTTTTCCTACCAGGCCGTGACCCAAATTGGCCACGCATGCCATTGGCACATGCCAACACGCATCACTGGTAGCTTTTCTTACCAGGTCATGGCCCTAATAGCCATGCGTGGCATTGACACATGCCAAACACGCACGCTGGTATCCTAACTTGCAAACCGTGCAACCTATCACCAAGGCATTCCGACACGCCATTGGCACTTGCCGACACGCCACTAGTAGCTCGGCATTGCCACTAACACTCAACGTACAACCTACCACCAAGGCATTCCGCACATGCCACACACGCCACTAGCAGCTCTGACATTGCCACTTGCACTCAAAGT
Organism: Papaver armeniacum; assembly: GCA_023531295.1. Lineage (NCBI taxonomy): Eukaryota > Viridiplantae > Streptophyta > Magnoliopsida > Ranunculales > Papaveraceae > Papaver > Papaver armeniacum. Next base: position 65,362 of record JAJJWW010019304.1, on the reverse strand, counting down.
GCAACCCGCAACAAAGGCATTCCGCACATACCAGTGGCACATGCCACACGCGCCACTAGCAGCGCCACTTGCACTCAAGGTGCAACCAACACTCGAGACATCAACACAAACTGGGGATGCTTTCCGGGTCTTGGTTTGGCGGTCACATCATGCAGCGTACACTACGCTCACATTAAGAAAGCGTGAATAGAATAAAGCGGTCAAATAAATGAGGAAATAATGGTGAAAACGCTTTCACCCATAAACACCATGCGGTTACCACCTCCTCCCATTATTTCACCCTTTCTCTCTTCCTTCATGAGGCCAGTGGTACGTTTCAATCTCGACTTGTATAAATAGGTCTTACCTATTTCCACCGCATAACAAGTCTCGGTCATGAGAAAAATACAACACTCTCAGAAAAAGCAACTTTGCAAGCTCTCCAAAAAGCTTTCATCTCTGCAAGCTTCCTAAGCTTTCACTTTTCGATACAAGTCGAGACACTACTCTCCCATAATTATTCCGGTCTCAACACCTTTCTTTGCTTCCTCCCCAAATCAACCCTTCTCCTCCACTTTGGACCGAAGCAAGTATGGAACTGCCATTTCTTGGTTTAGGTAGGACTTGTATAGATTGATCTCTCGAATCTATAAAGTGCTCACGTGCAGCACATTTGTTTAGGGTTTAAACCAGTTTCTCACTCACCTACCGAATTTACCAAAATCGGCGGAAACGATTTTTACCCATAAACACTAGGGTTTCGCAAATATCACATAAGTTTTCTTTTTCTTCTCCTCTAAATTTTTTTTTTTTTTATAACTCTAAAAATCTGCTTTTAGAGTTATAATAAGTGAAATTTAATTATCAACACTAATCTTGATTATCAATACTAATTTTGATTATCATTACTAATCTTGATTATTAACAATAAGGGCTAATTAGTAATTTCCAGATTTTCATTGATAAGGGGCACTTGAATTTCCTTGTAATGACCTTTTTTGTCTTATTAGGTTGCCGCCCCTTTACCAGGCTTGTTTTATTTTGAATTTATAAGGTGTTGAAACATGAAACATACGCGTTTCAAGTGAAAACTTATACTTTCACTCTTTTTATTCGAGGGAAATTTCATTATTTAGAGAGAAAATTTTGAATTTTCATCCTTGTAGATAGAAAAATTGAATTTTCACCCCTGATATTAGAAAAATTCTTCTTTTCGCCAATTTTTAAGTGAAATATTGTTTTTTTTCGTTTCCCTGGAAAATTTCAATTTTTACATGTTTCCAGTGAAGATTACAAATTTTTTTTTTTTTGGGCTAAAAAAAAAGTTAAACCACTGCTAATGCCTAATTGGTGCTACGAAAATCTGTCAAACTAATTTTTTATGTTTTTTTTTTCTTCACACCTTTTGATGCTAAATGGATAATCTAGTCACTTTAATGTCGGACCAGTTTTTTCACTTCTTCTGCATCTTCATTGTCAGCATATTCCCTATTGTTCCAGATGCTGAGTCCATCTTACAATTTTGAAGTTTCAGAGACACTACAGCATCACAATGCTTGGATTGTTCAAAGTTCTTTCGGACATTTTCAAATTCAGGAATTGCGTCAGCATGTGCGGAAATTTCCAGTGCTTTCTCATTACTATAAGTTTCCTTAAGATCCTTCGAGTTTGATTGTTGTAACTCCAATGCCATAGAACCTTGAGCCAAATCATTAGCCAAACATCCCCCTCTCGTAGTCTTGGCCTGTCTATATGATTGTTTATACTGTGCCAATCGATTTTACTATTACGAAAGCGCTAGATGACCGCACGCTGTGGTACCTTACTAGCTCTTAAATTAAAATTTTAGTTGTTTTATGGGTGTCAAAACCCTATTGTCTATATGGTTATTTTTACTGTGCCAACCAATTTTTCTTTATTTTATTATTTCTTCTGTCTCACCTGTTTTGTCGTCTGGATCTATTCAAGTCGTTAACCTACAGAGAATAAAAAACGCTTTGCCATCAAGTATACCCGACCATATCTCACTTAACCATGTTTTTTGTGAGAGAGATTTCAACCTTCTCATCAATTAGCACAAGTATGAGCCTTGAGCTCATCAAATGAATTTTTTTTCGGTTAAGCCTCTTTCTCCTGTTCCTTGGAGGAAAACCGTTATTAGGACAAGTATGAGCCTTGATATCATCGAAAAGTTATCAAAAAATTTATTATCATCAAAATACGATGCATAGTATGTCTTCTTACCTGAAGAATTTTGAGTAGAGGGAATTGACATGCTGTTAATGATCTCTTTATAACCTTCAATTATCATTTTTAGGTTATCTTCCATCTCTCCATTTTTGCTTCTTTCTTCTGGTAATTTATTCACATCATGAACAACATTATTTCCCTTTTCAGTAGAAGAAGATCCTTAAGCTCTTCTTGGACGAAATGGTTTAGAGAGAATGTTTCGCATTTGAACATTCGAGGAACACATTGAACTGACTTTCCTGGCAGAATACACAGGGTGAGTACTAAAACCAACCAGTCTAGACATACGTATGTCAGTTACACCTTTGAGAATTAAATCTAAGGTGTGTTGAAGACAAATAATAGAATTGTCATTCAACCTAGATTTCCTATTTTGTTCACCATGTCCCTTTGAATCACAAAAGAGACACACTTTCTGATCACTTGAGTGATTAGACGAAATGCCTTAACACCATCGTTGGGAGACATCTTCCTTCCATGTGATGTGGAAATTCCTTGATTAGAGGAAGACACAATCACATCTTTTTAAACTGGAAGGGATTTCGATTTTGCTTCTGGAACAGTAATTTCTCCAGTTAGATCAGAAGTAGTTGGTATAGTGGACTCTTTGGAACATTCTTGAATAGAGAGTTTACTCAGAAGAAGTTCAATTTCCAAAGTATCCTCTTTGAGTTTTTCCTCAAGCAGAGTTCGTGAAGAACAAACTGAGGTGATTTCCTCACGAAGGACTTTTAGAAGGGAGTCATGCTCATTTACTATACCAACCAGGATATTGACTTTGTGTTTCAACCGATAGACATTATCAGCCTGGATTCTAACAAGTTTTAGAATCAGTGCACTCTCTTTGGCTGCTTCCCTTTCGACTTTAGAGTCAGACTCGTCAGTAAGGTAATCCGGGTAACACTTGTCAATGGAAGTTTGTTTCGTTGGAACACTAGGTTCATCTATATTCGAGATCGACAAATCTTTATCTTTAATATATTTCATAGAAACAGACCTTTTGTTTCTGTTAATGTGTTTATCAGAGATAACACTTCTGTCCATTCAGATCGCTACAAACACAAACTTATTAGGTCTTTAAAAGTGTTTGCCTGCTCTGATACCAAGTGAAAAGGCGGGGGTCTAACAACCACACCCAATATTTCGTTCGATAATCTGAATAGACAAACTCCAATATACTTTCAAGAGAATCAACTAGACAGTCAGACTCAATCTAGAGAAAAGTATATCAAAGAGTTTTATATCTCTATCTCTCAATTCAATCTGGCAATCAAAGAAATAGGAATTTGAGAGCCCGATTGAATATAAGAGAAATAACTTGAACGGTACCAAAGACCAATGTTCAAGGATCAATCAATTTCAATCAACAACCAAAGGTTGGATTTACCAATTGATTGATTCAACGCACAACCTGTGATATTTTAATTATATAAAAAAATATAGTGCGGAAAAAAAATAACACAAACACCAGAATTTTGTTAATGAGGAAAACCGCAAATGCAGAAAAACCCCGGAACCTAGTCCAGCTTTGAACACCACACTGTATTAAGTCGCTACAGACACTAGCCTACTACCAATGAACTTGGACTGGATCAGTAGTTGAACCCTAATCAATCTCACACTGATTCAAGGTACAATTGCGGTCCTTACGCCTATGATCCCAGATACTACGCACTTGATTCCCTTAGCTGATCTCACCCACAACCAAGAGTTGCTACGACCCAAATTCGAAGACTTGATAAACAAATTTGTCTCACACGGAAAAGTTTATTGGAATAGATAAATATGTCTCCCACAGAGATACCTACGAGTTTTGTTCCGTCTTTTGATAAATCAAGGTGTACATAATTGATAAACCGGGCTTATATTCCCGAAGAATAGCATAGTATTATCAATTACCTCACAATAATCTTAATCGTATGGTATCGAAACAAGATATTTTGGAATCACAAACGATGAGACGAAGATATTTGTGACTACTTTTTATCTTGCCTATCGGAGATTAAATATCGAGCAAATCTTAGAAAAGATAGTAATCGATCACAATAGAATAAAGCAAGATCAGAACACGCAACTATATAAAAAATAGTTGGGTCTGGATTCACAATCCCAATGAAGTCTTCAAGTCGTTAACCTATAGGTTTTCGTGAAAAAACTAAGGTTAAAGGAGAATCGACTCTAGATTATGCAACTAGTATCACACAGGAGGTGTGGGGATTAGGTTTCCCAGTTGCTAGAGTTCTCCTTTATATAGTTTTCAAATCAGGGTTTGCAATCCAAGTTACCTTGGTAACAAAGCATTCAATATTCACTGTTAGATGAAAAACCTGATTCAACCAAGCCAATATCTTTCAACCGTTAGATCGAAATTAGCTTGTTACACACAACTGAAATGTACCCTCATTTAGGTTTATGTAACCGTACCTAAACGTGTACACCATGTTGGTTGACAAATAGTTAACCGAGGTTAGCCATATGATTACTCTCATATCAACCTGATTAGATTTAAGATAATATCTTTCAACCGTTAGATTGAACTTAGCTTGTTATACACAAATGAAATGTGCCTTCATTTAAATTTGAGTAACCGTACCTAAACATGTACACCAGGTTGGATCAACAATAGTTAACCGAGGTTAGATATATGGATACTCTCATATCAACCTTATTCATCTTAACCATACTAGTTCAAATGAAACTAGTTAAAGAGTTGTTCAATTGCTATATTCTCATAGAATTATACAAGAACACAATCGAAGCAAAATCGGTTTGATTCACTTGAATCAATTCTTGAGCATTATAGCCACGGTTTTGCAAAAAGATGCATTCCTTATTATATATAAATGTATTTTTTCATGTTACAACCGATTTTAGAACTTTAACCACTCAAGTATGCAAACGTGTACGCATACTTAAGTAGCTGGACCAAGATTGGTTTTCGCCAGTATGCGAACGTGTACGCACACCTCCAATCCCAGCAGAATTTTCCGGACCTGAACCTTACGCAAGTATGCATACGGGTGCGTGTACTTAGGTACTCGGAATTCACAAACCAACAGGTAAACACTGTGGTTCCCGGACATGTATTACATATATGTGCAAAGTGCATAACATGTTCATAATCCAATATTGGTTAATTGTTCTAAACTTTATTTCAATCATTGAAACTTTCTAAGAGAATGACAATAGCCATTTTCACACACTATTTGCATCAAAGCAATTTTCAAGATATTGAAATAATCATAACGAAACATTCCAAGTCTACACCAAATGATTGTATCACACAAACCATGTAAGATGTTACTCTGTAATTTTCACATGATCATCTTTTGACTTGCGTCAAGAATTTAAAATGAACTTGGTTGAAGCGAAAGCTTGCCAACACATATTTCGAAAAATATGTAAGCGAGTTAAACTCAGCTCAAATATCAAATGTGCATAGTAGAAAACTATATAGCACTACGACTTATGTCTCAATATAGGAGATAAAGTAGAAATAGACTTTCCGAGTGATAGATGAGTTTTCGTCTCCACATACCTTTTGTTAATGAAGTTCCATAAGCTCTTCTTAGTAGTTCTCCATCTTTAATCGATGAACGTCGTGAAGTCTAATGCTCAACTACACAATCTATCCTAGTCTGAGACATCTATAAGTGTAGATGGTGGATTTTCGGCGAAGCGTAAAACCATAATTGTACATACTCCTGATCCAGCAATCGGATGAGTATTGAGGCTCATGTCTCTCATCGAAGCATGAAAGCTCACGCTGCAAGAACCTCTGACTGAGAATATTATCTCCCAGAGTATATGTAGATGTGCAGTCTCTCACCTGATGCAACAACATATCTCATGAATTTGAGCAATTTCAGTAGTACTTCTATATAGAGTCGAACGATTGGACGGGTCCTAGCTTGTCTGCTAATGTAGAGCAATAACGTCTTCAGAATGTAACAATGTTCTCCCTGACTATATAAAAGAAATATGACGGTTCAGAAAGCTCATATCATTCAATTCCTGGATAATTAATGCTCCTAGACGATCGTACTAGTATAGAGCCATCAATTAATTATTTTTAAATCACTAGATTCATTAACCGAATCCCAGGAAAATATTCGATATTATTCATAATATTTCGTTACTTCAATTCATGGTTCTTCCCAGCTGAATTCCATGGGTTAGTAATAAATATTCAACGAATGGGCATCTGAGCCGCATCGAGTAAACCCCGATCAAAATGGTGCAAGTGTACTCAGCAATAATGCACTAACGAGTAGGGATGCACAAGAACCGGTTGAGAGGACCTGGACCGGAGTGGAACCGGAACCGGTGTAGATGGTACAGACACCGATACTGAAAGTTGAGAACCGGTCTAGACCTAAGATGGATTACCGATTCTTGGGGAGGACTGGAATTGAACTGGACCATATGTACTCTGCTTAATAATAGCCTTGATCTTGTTATTTGATTTAATCCTGGTCATTGATTATTTGATTTAGTAGTAGTGCTATCTCTCAAAAATCGACTATTCTTCTTTTTTTCTCGTGAGTCAAGAACACATACACCATCGCTCACTTCTTTTCATTCTTCTTCACTCTCTGACTTTGAGTCTCTATATCAGATTCAACACCACCACCACCTTCTTCATCACCAGCACCACCACCACCATCATCTGATTTTGGGTAATTTTGAAGGAATCGGGAGAGATAAGGAATTAGGGTTTCGATTTGCATCTGCAATAGGAATTAGGGTTTCGAGATTCAAGCCAATTGAAGAACTGAAAGTGAAATTAGGGTCTTTGAGATGAAATTCAGATTGGGTTCACAGATCTTGTTGTTGTTCCTAAAATTGATGAATATAGAGATGTTGAATTACATGGGAAGGTTCATTTGTTGTTGCTGGACTACACCCACAGAGGATTGAGTTGCCGTGTTGCTCTTGATGGACTCATTCTGACGGTCTTTGTTTAATCTCTGTTGTGTGATTTTGTGTCTCTTTGTTCGGCTGCCTCTCTGTCTGATTGAAATTTCTTTACCAATATTGAACATGAACTTGTATCTTGTGTAGCTAGCTCAAATAATGTTGTTGAATGCTTGAAACTGTAGTGTTTCTTTTTTCTTTCTTTTTTTGTTCTACCTGTTCATTAGGATGAAGTTTTTTTCCATCTCGTGTCAAAGTATGGGTAAAAAAACCCGGTACACTGACTTGTACTGCATCGGCACCTAAGACCTGGCAGGACAACACCGTGGCACAAAGTGCGGTATCGATCCTCAAAAGGAGGTACCGGCCAACACCAAGTACAGGGACCGGTTCCATAAGAGAACCGGGCCGTACCGGAGTATGTGCAGCTACTAACGAGCACCTGAATGCACGAACGAGCAATCCAAAATACGAAGGAACGATGAACCTATGCAAAATAGGAAGAAAAATAATAATAGAAAAATATTAGCTAAAGGCGCTAGAGGACTGGGCTCACCGGCCGGCCAGCCATGTCGTGGCCAGTTGATGAGTGCCAAATAGTGCATATTTATACACCTTTTTATTGGCATTTTACTCATCTTTTGTGCTTAGAAATCAGATATTATCCCAAATTCTGTATTTTCTTTGTTTTCAAGAATAAATATTTGTACTAATTAATTTTATGTTTTTAGGTAATAAATAAAGCTCGGAGAAATTGAGGAGCCAAAGAGCGAAGAATCGGAGGCAAGTGTCTATGGAGCAGAAAGCCGAGCCGCAGCAAAATGGGCTTGCAACCTTGACAAGTAGAAACTCATCTACATAGATGGGCTCGAGCTATCCATCTCCGACCCACGACCCGATCCAAGCCCATCATTTCTCGAGCCGTTGAGATCTCCCTCGGATACATCCAACGGTCGCTCCTTCATGCACATCACACTTTGCCGCTCCCCGCTCAACACCTTTGGGACACCCGAGCCTTCCCGAGCTGCTCGGATATCACTCCCTAGATCCTACGCCGCTGCATCATTCTCATCATCATCACTGCCTTTGCTCCACAACAAAATTACCTACACCCTTACACCTATCGAGCAAACCCATTTCTTCTCCCATCTTTCTTTTCTTCTCCACGATTTCTCGGAAAACCCATACCCCTTCTTCCTTCACCCATACTCATGGTCAACCGGCCATCATTACCACCTCCATCTCATGTCGCCTTCACCAACAACTCCGCAGAGTTTCGCAGCCATCTCCATGCCCTAGTTCACACTTTCTCCGCCTTTAGCTTCTCTAACCCTAGAAGCTAGGGTTGAGGCAGAAAGCTTGGAATTAGGGTTTTCCACAACAACCCAGGCATGGTCGATTGAGCGCAAGAAAAGAGGTTTGGGTGTTAGTTCATTATTGTTTTGCAGTGTGGTGTGAGATATAAAAGGATGTTCTTGATGAAAGAGAATTGGTCAGTTTTAGTTTAGTTTTCAAAGTCATGTTTTAGGGTTTGAAGTCTCTGTAATTTTAATTTGAATTTGCTTTTATCTCCTTCACCATGTTCTAAACACTTAGCTAGAGTGTAGATGAAACCACTAATGCCTATAAAAAGTTAATTCATTGTCAAATTTCTCTTCTTCACCGTATGAATTGTGATAGGGTTATTAGCTAATTGTTGAACAAATTAGCTTGTGATAGAGTGTACTATAAAAAGACACTCTATACTAGGGGTTAATTAGTGAAAGCAATTAGTAAAATTCCCACCGAGAAGCTTCCAAGGGGAGTGTAAGATTAGAATTTGTGTGTATTACCTTAGTATAGGTTTAGAGGTGAATTCCATCACTCTAGTGCTTCCAATCTTCACATTTACAACACTCTGTGTTTTTCAAGACCTTAGCTTACTGTCACAATAATTACAACTACTCAAACTTGTCGTATCGACACACAAACACCAAAATTTTCTATCATTTGCTAGAATTCCATTAAGTAAAGCCCTTAGATCACTTAAGCACACCCACCTCTCGTGGGATCGACTCGTGCTTGCCACGCCTCCAATAAGCCTGTGCACTTGCAGTAAGACGTAGGAAAAGCATCTTTAAGCTCCTACCAAGTTTTTGGCGCCGTTGCCGGGGATTTGGTAGTGTGCCCTGTTGATCTTTAACTTGCTTTAACTTATTGTAAGTCTTCCATTGTATATATGCTTTACAATCTGTGCTCTTTTGCACTGATTTGTTTTATCTCAGCTTAAACTTTTGATTTTCCCTGATAACTTAACCTAACTCTGTATCTTCAGTTATAGTTTAGTTTCAACTGTAATTTGTTAGCTTTATTTGAACTCAGTTAAACCCATTTGTATATTGCATCACCATTCTAGCATACATTCTTAAACCTTGCATGACTTGCATCATTGTCTCTATACCTTAACCTGTCATCTTTTGCTCATAGTCATTGTAGCACTAGTGCTTTCTTGTCTTGATTGACCATTATTGAGCACTGAAGCTTGCTGTTGAGTTACAGGTACAAGCTGTGCATCAGCTGAGCTAACCCAAGGAGGAAAGAACAAGGAATAGCAAAAACAAAGGGTGGAATTGCCTAAACCCAGTTTTTATACTGGTGGTAATGTGTTTCTATCCTTGCTTACATAACTGATTTAGCATGCTTGCTTGTTTAATGGTCTGTTGAAACTCACCTTGAGTCATTGCTCTGTGAGTGTTGTAACCTTGCTAGCCCCTGAAGCTGCAAGATTGAGCCAAGTGTGAGCCATTGAGCAATTGAGCCAAAGATTCATGAAGAATTGTGTAACCTGAGCATATCCCATCTGCCCTGAGCTCCTTTTGCATGTTTCACTTTGACATTAACCTGTTAAATCTGTAAGCTATCCTTGCCTGACAAACAAGTCAGGCTGTGACTGAGCATTAATGAACTTTGTTCCCATGAGTCATGTGCATAACTGAAAGTTACTGAAGCATCTTTTTCTGTGTACCTTTGTGACCTGAGTTCAACTCTAGCCCCTGAAGTTGAGAGTTTGAGCACAAACTGGCTGGTGATAATTGCATGATAAGACTCTGAGACAATTGAATAAGGTTGTTGCAACCTGAGCATGCTGTGAATTTTTTATAACCCGCTTTGATATCTCAGGCATTCCTGTGTATTTGATCTCTAACAACTGAGGTCAACTGACCCAGTTGACATTAACTGTGATAGCATCATTTGTGTGATCTTGTGGTTTGTAAATGAGTTGGTAAATAGCAAGAGTAGTGATAGCAGTTAGTTGTCTTTCAAATACACAACATGCACATGCTTCACCCTGAGTGAGCACAACCATTCCCCTGTGCACGTCACACAATTTCTGTTGATTTTCAGTGCACAAGCTGTGCTGTGTTTTCTTTTCAGAATCTGTGCATTAGTTGCTCAGTGCACCTTACCCAAGTGGTGTTTTTCTTTGCTCTAAGCTGTTGCACTTAAACCTGCATTGCTCTGTGCTGAGCTGAACTCACAGCTGTGTTGTGACCACCTAACCAGTGCTGTGTCTAAGCTGTGTTGGGCAAACTAGCCAAGTTGTGTTTAAGGACTGCCAGTGCATTTGCTTTGCAAAATCCAAACCGAGTTTGCCCCGCCCGTGTTTGCTCGACCATAAAAACCTTTCAATCGAAACCCACCCAAAGTTGGGCCGATCAACCCATAAACCGGGCCGTTTCCGCCAACCTTCATCCCATAGCTCGGACTTGTAACCCGGCTGGCCAACCAATCAGAGCCCACATACCCAAACTAAACCAAACCGAACCCAAATCACCTGGGCCGAACCCTTAACAGCTGAGCCCAATCATCTGGGCTGTGCAAACAATCAAACCTACATCTTTTGGGCTGAAACAAACTTATTTAGTTGGGCCTCATAACTTCAAAAAGCCATCTTTTGGGCTTAAGTCTTGTGTTAGTGGGTCATTTTTGAGTCTTTGCTTCTCTGTGTTGAAATTGATTGTATGTTAACATGCTAGATGCGCTAGCTAGGCTATGATTGTGTCTTTTAGAGACCAAACAAATCGACTAGTTAGAATCCGCCCGACGAAATTGTTAGCATACCCAGGTTCTTCAACCGAAAACCCAAGCCTGACCCATCCGAAACGTAAACCATGGGTGATGAACCAACCCACCCCGTAGTCTCAAGGACTACATGTACCCAACTAGGGCAAGCCAGCCCTCTTGCATCATTCTTCCACCATGCTTGTCAGCTTTGAACCGAAAGCAAGCACCATTCATATGCTACCCGTGTTTAGAGGGGTCACGCCGAGAACCCCTACCATCACGTGAGAGACTTTGAGGATATTTGTGGGACTCTCGGTTTTAACCAAATGACAGAGGAGTCCCTCAAATTGAGATTGTTTCCTTTTTCTCAAAGACAAAGCCAAGTCGTGGCTTCATGCCCTACAACCACAGTCCATTAGAACCTGGGATGACCTCACAAAAGAGTTTTTCAAAAGTTTTTCCCCAACCATAAGACGGCGACAATTCGCCAAAGTCTAAATGGTTTTGTGCAATTAGAAGACGAAACTCTAGCAAAATACTTGGAGAGATTCAATGAATTACTACTCCAATGTCCCCACCATGGTTTTGAAAATGGAGACTTCGTCCAAATCTTGTATGAGGGTCTAGATGTTAGAACCCGTACCCACGCCGAGTCAATGTGCAATGGTGCATTTATTGACAAGAGTGCTGATGACGCTTGGACTTTTCTAATCGAAGTCGCTGACAAGACTCAACAAAGGGGAGTCCATCCGAGAACCGAAACGGACTACCCCGCACAAAATGTTCATAGAATCGAGTTTGACTTTGAGGGAAATGCAAAAATGGCATCTTTGGCCCTGAGAATAGAAGTGCTTGAGTTGGAAAAGAATGTAAAATCTAATGCCCCTACTCTCCGTGACCAAATTGATATGGCCACTTGTGCCGCATGCCATAGTTCTCGACCACTTAGTGGACACCGTCCCGTATTTACATGCATTTCAAGAGTCCAAAACCGAGCAAGCCAATGCGTTATACCATAGGCAAGAGAACAACCCGTATTCTCAAACCTATAACCTAGGGTGGAGGAATCACCCTAACTTATCATGGTCCAAGGGACCAAAGTACAAGGGGGCCAACAAATAATAACCAAGGATACTCATATCCTAGAAACCCCCAAGTACAACCACCCACTCAAGACTCCGCACCAGAGAAAAAGACTAGCTTTGAAGACTGGCGGTCGGTCCTGTAACCCAAAATCTTACTGTAACTTAGGAAACCACCGACCAACGTTTCACAAGTCTAGAAATTAAAATGGGTCAAATCTGTGATGCATTGAATGAGAGAGAGAAAGGAAAATTTCCTAGTCAACCCCAACAAAATCCAAAGAATGTGTTTCAAAGCAGCTCCTCTACCCGCAATGAAACTTCACATAGTCAGCAATGCTATCACCACTCTCCGTAGTGGTAGAATTGTTGAAAACCATGTAGGTGTACCACCGTCAAGCGAGTCTCCATCAGACTCACCAGTACACACAACACCATAGAAAACATCCACTGTAGAGAAAGAATCTGAGCCTGTTGATAAGACCAAGAGTCCTACTGATGTTGATGTTTCTTTGCTGTCATGTACCCATTGCTCCATTCCCACAAAGGTTGGTGCAACAGAAGGGGGTAACCAATATAATGAGATTTTGGAAATGTTCAAGAGAGTTAACATAAACATTCCATTTATCGAAGCAATTAGACAAATACCCACCTATGCTAAGTTTTTGAAGGACTTGTGCACACAAAAGCGTAAGCTTCATGTGCATAAGCGTGCCTTCCTCACTGAGCAAGTGAGCTCCATAATCCAAAACAAGATTCCAACTAAGTTTAGAGACCCAGGTAGTCCAACAATTACATGCACCATAGGTGACCATGTGGTCGAAAAGGCGTTACTAGACTTAAGAGCCAGGTGTGAATCTATTGCCATACTGTATGTGCAATTGGGCCTTGGGAGTCAAGCCCACACCTTGTTACGCTACGCTTAGCTTTACAGATCCGTGAGAATCCCCGTGGTATTATTGAAGATGTGTTAATCAAGGTTGATAAATTTTTCTTTCCGTAGACTTCATCGTCTTAGACACTCAACCCGGTAAAACCCAAGTAATCACATTCCGTGATTTTAGGACGCCCTTTCTGGCGACGTCCAATGCCATCATCAACTATCGAAATGGTGTGTTGAAATTGTCTTTTGGTAACATGACCGTAGAGTCAATTTTTTAACACTAGTCAACAACCCATTGATTGTGATGATACTTGATTTGCATGAGATTAACATGATTGAGAGTCCGATCCAAGACTCTTTGCCGACATTTTGTCGGTGGACCCTTTGCAAGCATGCTTAGATAACTTTGACTTAGATCTCTTTTGAGTCTAAGTACATTGGTGAAATTAACTCGTTGCTTGAATCTGTTTCCACCCATGGATATTGCTAAGTGGCGAATGCAATGGAACCACTTCCACTCTCTCGATACCAAATCAGCCCCACCTCTTGACACACCACCTAAGCTTGATTTGAAACCATTACCTGATACCTTGAAATATGCATTCTTAGGTCCTTTTGAGACTTTACCTGTGATTATTGCATCATGTTTAGACACGGAACAGAAAGTAGACTCTTAGAAGTACTTCAAGAACATAAAGGACCCTTAGGTTGGACCATCTCCGATCTTAAGGGTATAAGTCCCACAATTTGCATGCATCACATAAACCTCGAAGAGAACACTAAACCATCTAGGGAAATGCAAAGGAGACTTAACCCCAACATGAGAGATGTTGTCAAGGGTGAGATTCTGAAACCGCTTTAATGCGGGTATCATCTACCCTATTCCCCGATAGCCAGCTGGGTCACCCTATTCGTAGTACCCAAGAAGTCTCGGCATTACCGTTGTTCAAAACGAGATGAATGAGCTCATTCCCACCCATGTGACCACCGGGTGGCGAGTATGTATTGATTATAGAAAATCGAACACAAAGTGACCAAGAAAGACCATTTTCCCCTTCCTTCATTGACCAAATGCTTTGGAAAGGTTAGCCAAACATAGTTACTAGTGCTTCTTAGATGGCTATTCTGGCTACAACCAAATTCACATAGCACCCGAAGACCAACAAAAGACCACATTTACATGTCCTTATGGAACTTTTGCTTATCGTCGTATGCCTTTTGGGCTGTGCAATGCACCCGCTACTTTTCAACGTTGCATGATGAGCATTTTTTCCGACATGGTAGATAAGTTTCTTGAGATTTTTATGGATGATTTTTCTGTGTTTGGGTCTTCATTTGATGAGTGTTTGCATCACCTCACATGTGTGCTAATTAGGTGTAAGGAGAAGAGTTTGGTCTTGAATTGGGAAAAATGCATGAAATGGTTAATTCAGGCATTTTTCTAGGGCATATCATCTCGGAAAAAGGCATAGAAGTAGACAAAGCCAAGGTAGATCTCATCCAACACTTGCCTCAACCTCGTTCTGTGAGGGACATCGATCATTTCTAGGCCATGCGGGTTTTTACCGCGATTCATCAAAGACTTTAGTAAAATTTCACGACCTTTGTGCAATCTTCTTGCAAAAGATGTTGCATTTATCTTTGATGATGCTTGTAAGGAAGCATGGGAGCAACTAAAGGCTCTCCTTACATCTGCCCCTATAGTCGACCCCGATTGGTCATTACCATTTGAGATTATGTGTGATGCGTCCGACTATCTTTGTAGGAGCTGTTTTGGGCCAACGAGTAGACAAACTCCCTTATGTGATCTACTATGCTAGTAAAACACTTAACGATGCTCAATTGAATTATTCCACTACTTGAGAAGGAGTTGCTCAATGTTGTGTTTGCATTAGACAAGTTTAGATCTTATTTGATAGGGTCTAAGGTCATCATTTATTCTGATCATGCTGCATTAAGATATCTTTTGTCTAAGAAAGATGCTAAGGCTCGTCTAATTCGATGGATACTTTGCTACAAGAATTTAACCTCGAAATTCGAGATAAGAAAGGGCCAGAAAATGTTGTTGCTTTGATCACTTGTCTAGGTTGAATGTTGAATCGGTGATGAGTCTCGTGCTAATTAGGAATCATTCCCGATGAGCAATTGATGCTTGTGTCTCAAATGCCTTGGTTTGTCTTGATATTGTAAACTACCTTGCTACAGGTAGAATGCCCTTGCATTGGTCTAAACAAGACCGTTCTAAATTCTTGCAAGTCAAGTTAAACACTTCCTTTGGGATGACCCATATTTGTTTAAGTACACGCCAAGACCAAATCATTAGGAGATGTGTCCCCAATTCTGAACAAAGGGACGTCATCTCTTTTTTTGTCATGACCATGCATGTGGAGGCCACTTTAGTGCCAAGAAAAAACGCGCAAAGATCTTGCAAAGCGGTTTCTATTGGCCAACACTGTTTAAGGATTGCCATGCTTTTTGTGTTGCTTGTGACCGATGTCAGAAATTAGGAAGTATCTCTAGGAGAAACATGCTGCCCTTACAACCCATATTGATTGTTGAACTGTTTGATGTTTGGGGCATTGATTTCATGGGTCCATTTCCGAACTCTGAAGGTAAGTTATACATTCTTGTGGCTATTGATTATGTCTCCAAGTGGGTAGAGGCCATTGCAACCAAAACCAACGACCATAAAGTTGTTCTTTCTTTTCTTAAGGAGAACATTTTCTCCCGTTTTGGAACCCCAAGAGCGATACTCAGTGATGGAGGTAGTCATTTCTGCAATAGACCCTTTGAATCACTAGTGCGCAAGTATGGAATCACTCACAAGGTCGCAACACCTTACCATCCTCAAACCAAAGGGCCAAGTAGAAGTTTCTAATAGGAAATTAAGCATATCCTTGAGAAGACCGTCAATCCTTCTAGGAAAGATTGGTCTTTGCGCTAAACGACGCTTTATGGGCCTATAGGACTACATACAAGACTCCCATTGGGATGTCTCCTTACTGCACTTGTGTACGGAAAAGCATGTCATCTACCCGGTTGAGTTAGAACACCGTGCATACCGGGCCGTGAAGAAGTTGAACTTTTGATCTTGACAAGGCTGAACCCGTAGAAAACTTCAACTCAATGAGTTAGAAGAATTGAGAAACGATGCATATGATAGTGCCAAAACGTACAAACATAGGATGAAAGTGTTTCACGACAAGCGCATTCTCGCGTTAAGTCTTTCACCCCAGGACAGAAAGTTTTATTGTACAACACTAGATTGCATTTGTTTCCAGGAAAGCTACGTTCTCGATGGTCAGGACCATACGTGGTACGTACCGTCTTTCCCCATGGAGCTGTAGAAGTTGAAAACCCAGCAAACAAGAACATTTTCAAAGTCAATGGTCAGAGATTGAAACCATTTCTTAATCTTCCACCGTGAGTTGAGACCGTTGACTTGGAAGATCCCATCTATGTGGACTGATCTAGTTCACTTGTGTACATACTTATGGACTAAAAATCCATCATCCTTCCCTTTTCTTTTTCTTTTGCATAATTTTGATGTGTGCTAACTAACCTTTTTGTCTTGCGCTCGTGATTGTTTGCTTTCAAAGCATTCATCTTTCTATGGTTTAGCAACACCTCTTGCATCCCAGAATCTCTTCCCTTTTCTCCTCTCAACATAGTTCTCTTGGTATGTGAATGTTTAAATTCTTATTTTCTGTTAACACATTGAGGACAATGTTTGATCTAGGTTTGGGGGTGTGATTTGCATATAGAGTTTTTAGTCTTTTTATTTTACTTCTTTTACAACAAAAAAAAAAAAAAAAAAAATTCAAGTTTTTGTAAAGTTCAGAAGTTCGTCATCAACATTAGAAGACCGAAGACCGAAGATTGAAGACGTTTCTATGAATGCTGAGAGAGTGATATTAATTTCCGATCGGGTGAGAAGGTAAGTGAGTACTCCCACCCTTGCTAATGGTTGATTTCCTTTCTTAGAGATCATCAGAAAAAGATTCTTTTTGTCCACACTTCTGTGGAGTCTCCAGAAAGTATTTCGGAAGGTTATCCTTCTCACCTACAACGTGTGCAAGATTTCTCTCTTTATTCCTGCCTACACACATGAGAGACTAAAAAAGCGATCTTTTGAGTGCAATTATCATAAAACCCTAATGGTGAGGCAGAAGTCGAGGCTTATGATCACAATCGAACCCGACTTCTTTCATATGGTATGGTTACTTCTCCCTCAAAGACTTAAGGATGAGAATGCGTTCTTTGGTAGTTCTAACTTCTTGTTACTAGCATGCGAAACTCTATGTCCTCAGCTCCTTGGATGCTTGAGACTCTTTTACACTCCGGTTGGAGAAAGGTTTTGTGGGTACACCTCTGTAAACCCTCACGAGACTACAACTCGTCCACTAGGGACACCTAGGGGCTTAGTGCATACGCTAAATGCATTCGAGAGACTGCGACAGGGGTATAGTTAGGATTTCTTAATTTTGTTTCACTTGAGGACAAGTAAAATTCAGGTTTGGGGGTATTTGATGAGTGCCAAATAGTGCATATTTATACACCTTTTTATTGGCATTTTACTCATCTTTTGTGCTTAGAAATCGATATTATCCCAAATTCCAGTATTTTCTTTGTTTTCAAGAATAAATATTTGTACTAATTAATTTTGTGTTTTTTAGGTAATAAATAAAGCTCGGAGAAATTGAGGAGCCAAAGAGCGAAGAATCGAGGCAAGTGTCTATGGAGCAAGAAGCCAAGCTCCGCACAATTGTATGACAGCTTGCAACCCAACAAGTAGCAACTCATCTACATACATGGGCTCGAGCTATCCATCTCCGACCCACGACCCGGATCCAAGCCCATCATTTCTGAGCCGTTGAGATCTCCCTCAGATACATCCAACGGTCGCTCCTTCATGCACATCACACTTTGCTGCTCCCGCTCCAACACCCAGTTACTCCGAGCCTTCCCGAGCCGTTCGGATATCACTCCCTAGATCCTACGCTCGCTGCATCATTCTCATCATCACTCGCTGCGCCTGCTCCACAACAAAATTACCTACACCCTTACACCTATCGAGCAAACCCATTTCTTCTCTCATCTTTCTCTTTCTTCTCCCACGATTTCTCAGAGAAAACCCATACCCCCATTCTTCCTTCACCCATACTCATGGCTGAACTGCCATCATTACCACCTCCATCTCATGTCGCCTTCACCAACAACTCCAGTAGCTTCTGCAGCCATCTCCATGCCCTAGTTCACACTTTCTCCGCCTTTAGCTTCTCTAACCCTAGAAGCTAGGGTTGAGGCGATTGGAATTAGGGTTTTCCACAACAACCCGGGCATGGTCGATTGAGCGCAAGAAAAGAGGTTTGGGTGTTAGTTCATTATTGTTTTTGCGGTGTGGTGTGAGATATAAAAGGATGTTCTTGATGAAAGAGAATTGGTCAATTTTAGTTTAGTTTTCAAAGTCATGTTTTAGGGTTTGAAGTCTCTGTAATTTTAATTTGAATTTGCTTTTATTTCCTGCACCATGTTCTAAACACTTAGCTAGAGTGTAGATGAAACCACTAATGCCTATAAAAAGTTAATTCATTGTCAAATTTCTCTTCTTACTGTATGAATTGTGATAGGGTTATTAGCTAATTGTTGAACAAATTAGCTTGTGATAGAGTGTACTATAAAAAGACACTCTATACTAGGGGTTAATTAGTGAAAGCAATTAGTAAAATTCCCACCTGAGAAGCTTCCAAGGGGAGTGTAAGATTAGAATTTGTGTGTATTACCTTAGTATAGGTTTAGGAGGTGAATTCCATCACTCTAGTGCTTCCAATCTTCTGTTACAACACTCTGTGTTTTTCAAGACCTTAGCTTACTGTCACAATAATTACAACTACTCAAACTTGTCGTATCGACACACAAACACCAAAATTTTCTATCATTTGCTAGAATTCAGTTAAGTAAAGCCCTTAGATCACTTAAGCACACCCAATTCTCCGTGGGATCGACCTGTGCTTGCCACGCCTCCAATAGGCATGTGCACTTGCAGTAAGACGTAGGAAAAGCATCTTTAAGCTCCTACCACCAGTCCCACGCCTAATTCTCTATTTTATTATTTTTCCTCGATCTCATGAAAATTCCTTCATTTGAACAAATATCCTTCACTTTAAGGAAACTCCTCAGTTTCATGGTGTTTCCTTCGTATCAAGGAAATAATAAGAATTAGGAAAGGTGTCGCGGGAGTGAGCTCACTAGCCTACGGTCATGCCCTAGTTGTGGCTTCTGGTCCCCATACCTTGCATGCCTTATTATTTTATTATTATTTCCTTCATCCCATGAAATCCCTTGATTTCATGATATTTCCTTCACATCAAGGAAAAGATGTAAAATTAGGGAAGACTCGCGGGACCGGGCCTAGACAGTCGACCATGCCCTAGTCGTGGCCGGTCCCACAAGCCCCTTATTTTATTATTATTAATTATTATGATTTCCTTCATCTCATGGAAACTCCTTCACTTTAAGGAAACCTCCTTTATTTCAACAAACTCCTTGATTTCATGGTATTTCCGTAAAATCATAAAAATAATATAAAATTAGGAAAAATGCCATGGGACCTGGATTATTGGTCGGCCGGCCATGCCTTGGCCATAGCCGATCCCACACTTCATGATTTCTTATTTTATTATTATTATTTCCTTCATCTTATGAAGTTTCCTCAGTTTGAGCAAAAACCTTGATTTCTTCATATTTTCTCTAACGATTGCTCAAATGCACGCTAGAAAATATCAAAATTCTCAGGACCGAGACACGAACACTTTGGTGGCATGAGAATATTACCTTGACCGACCAAGGTTGGCTCTTTGGCTTGCGAGATGCCGGTCCCACACATTTTCATCATTTGATCTAATTTGTTCACATTAGGTTCAAACTCTTCCAAACAATTTGGAATTTCATAAAACGATCGTCATTCGGTCCCATGACCAACCAGGTCCGGTTTCATGACCCCTTGGTCGGTCCCTCATCTCTTCATAATTAGGTTTTATCACCTAAGGCTCAGACGAGCATTATTATAATAGATGATTAAACCAGCATTTAATCATCCTTTTACCAACTGGTCTTCAAGAGACTTTGGTATTTGCTCACTCGAGCATTTGGGCGATACATGGTCGACTCATCATCCCATGCAGTCGGTCCCTCCTTCACTTCGTGGTTGATTTTCAATAAATCATCAATCAAATGATCTTAGGGTTTCAAATCCAAGGTTCATAATTCCAGATTCAAACGCTAATAATTTTATGTTGATCCCGTAATCAACACTTTATTTATACTCGGTTCAGTTGCCAGTATTTTAAATTAATAATTCATCAAACGAGCAACATTTGCTCAGACTAAGGAATATTGGTTCAACTATCAATATTCAACAATTCATGAGGAATATTTTCTCACCTTAACTATCAATATTTATTCGAGAATTATACCTCTGTCTCAACAGACACGTTGGATTTGTGAGTATTAGAACATTTGCAAATCACGTTCGACTCAACAATACAAGGACTCATCGTCCCATAAAGTCAGCAACTGACTAACTAAATACACGTCTGCCTTGCAGACTCCACAATCACGAGACATCAATCGTGTCACATGGGGGATATTAACTAGGGTTTTGGTCTCAAGCGGTCTACGACGTGTGTTCATACACACGATGAGAATGTGAGCAAGTTGTGCAATCGAGCTGGAGGAGTTAGCAAAGTAGTGGATGGAAAATAAACCAAGTGTCCGCACGATGAGCAATCGGTTTTAACACGATTTCCACTTCCCCACTCTTGGACTCCAAAGAATCAAGTCACACTTCATGGGATCAAGGTGTTTACAATTTTAGCAATATAAATAAGTCTTTGAATTATGATTGAAAAACAAGACAATCTTTCGTAAAACAGACAACAAGAGAACAAAAATCTCAGCGTGTGAATAATTACTCTCAATAGAGCAAATTCAATTAATCAGAACTTATCTTATTTCTTCACGCAGAATACACAACACACCTACAATTTCGATCACCATTGATCTCACACATTTCTTAGCTTCCCTCCTACATACCGACCCATCCTCTCTTGTGACTGAATTAACTCTGGAACGTCCATTGTCTTGGTTTAGGATGGAGTCCTCTGATTGATCTCTCTAATTCAAAGCACTCCCTTTGCAGTGCATCTGTGTGAGGTTAGACAGTTCGCTCGGTTCAAGGAGTTTCCTCCGCACGGTCGTCTCCTCAATTCCTTAAAAACCAGCAAATCGTTTTGCCCATCTACAGATTGGCGACCATAATGGGAGGTCATTCTCTCGGTTACAATCTCAATTCTCACAAAGATGGCTGGTTTTAGGTCTAGGTTAGTTACTAATTCGGGTTCAACACCCGACCCTAATATCGCAAGCTCTAGTGGTACTGCCAACACTACTCCTTCGACGCAACCTGCCACTACCACTCCTCCGGCGCAACCTGTCATTTACCACTCCTCCGGAGCAACCTTCCACTAATACTACTACAAACAATGATGCTCCGGTGATTACCCCTGCAAGTGACGGCAGTGGCGCCATCAACAATCCACTCTTCGGTCGGTCTCTTAAAGAAATCAGAGAAAATCCGCCTACCATAGGTGATCTCATGAAGGTGCAGGAGACTCTTGCCAAGAATCAGACTGACATGGCTGCTACCCAAAAAGAGTTATGCAATTATCTCAAGACTCTTACAGACAAGATGTCGGACAAAACTCAGGAGAAAGGAAAAGCTAAAGAAACATCTTCAGACGATGATCCCGAGGTCACTCCAATCCATGTAGTAGATGATGATGAAGTTCCTAAGGCTGCAGACAATCCACCAACGAAAGAACCGTCCATTTTCATCACTCGTGAAGACCTGGAACGCCTTTTGTAGGATCGTGGAAAAGATAAGACACCCTGTATCCACCGTCACCAACCTCCATACCCTGCTGCTACGCCAAGGATTCCTCTGCCAAAAGGTTACACCTCTCCAACATTCACCCTTTATGATGGAACGGGCAATGCTCGAGAACTTGTTTCTCAATTTCTGGAAGCATTGGGTAAACATGAGCACAACCGTGTTGTCCATCTGAAGGAATTTTCAAAGTCTCTGAAATGCATGGCATATACCTGGTACAACAACATCACACCAGGAAGTATTAAAAGTTGGGGAGAAATGGTTAATGCTTTCTACAGAAAGTATTTCTTCGTCTCAGAGCAAATTACCCTCTATGATCTTGGAAGGATGTTTCAAATGAGCAATGAACATCCTAACGATTATGTGAAAAGGTTCAGAGTTCAAGCTTTGGACTGTCATGATCCAAATGTCACGGAACAACAACTCGTGGACTTATGCATCAATGAAATGATTCCAGTCTACATGGCTTTATTGGAAAATCTCAGGTTCCAGACTTTCTTAGAACTTCATGAAGCGAATAAGAGATCAGCAACTACTACACCTGCTTTATTGGAGAGAGCTAAGACCACAAAGGCTGAGGAACCAAGAGAAACTCGAGGTAGCATATGTTTAATCAACAAACAATAAAACCTCCAACCTTCCACAAATGTTGTTGCAGAAGGGAGCAAACGAAAAGTCGCTCCGCAGCTCAAGCACACTTCTCCGATCCCTTCGAAAGCACAAGGGAAGGATAATCAAACTCGAGATGCACAAGCTCCTACCCAACACGCAGGAGCTGGTCAAGAAGTACCTGATTTACCTTTTCCTATCGAAGAGGTGATTGAATTATTAGATGTCTGGGTTCAAGACGGTGCCATCAAGTTACCGTATGTCAAAAAAGAACCAATAGAAGAAGCCATGGAAAATCCTCGTTATTGTCGCTTTCATATATAGATTCGCCAATCATCCCACAAAGGACTGTGGAATCTTTAAGCTCATATTCCAAGAGAAAGTCAAACCAGGAGAACTTAACTTGGGGACTGAAGGAATGCACAGAGACCCTCTCCCAGTCAGAACTTTCACTTCTCTGAACCACCCGTCAAGGAAGCAGTTCAATCCTTAATTGAGCATGTCTGCGAATTGTTGTACTTATCAAGATCTCAAAGGAAAGACATGTTTGATGCATTAAACAACATCATGTCAGGAAAGCGTTTATTGATTCAGGAGACACTTCCTGAGCCTTCAGCAGCAGACAAAGAAATGTACGACTGGGGACTTCTCACCACAGTCCATCTCAAATGAAATGAGTTCAAACGAGCATTGATAGATGTCGGCACTGCTGTCAATGTTATCCCTCTGAAATATCTCAGAGCCGCTGGTATCACACGATAAGAAGCCATTCATGCTCCAGTATCAATCATGGATCATGAAGGGACGCCCAGAGATGATTATGGCCACATTACTCTCAAGGTGAACATAAACTCAGCCTGGACAGAACCAAAATTTTACATAATCCGAGAAGATCCGGGATATGATATGATCCTTGGACGTACGTGGATTCATGCTGGAAAGGTAACCCCAACACCTTCAATTGCACATTTCTCTGTTGAAGAGACCTCTGATTCGGAAGAAGAAAAAGAGGATATTTCACCGTTCGAGTATTCTAAAGAGGTCAAAGCATTGATAGAGCTGACACAAAAGCCTGAAGAAAATTCAAATGCTTTCATCAAAATATTTCGCACTCATGAAAGTCTTATTCCTTCTCATGTGTCCATATTATCAGTTTTCAAACATGTTTATTTGGTCCGAGGGCTTTATTCCATCAACACTTAGATATTGCAAAATTCTATGAATGGATAACCTCACCTCCGCAATATTTTACTAAGTGGCTAGACGCAGAACCTCTCCGAATCGAGCACCTCACTAATACAGTCATTGCTGAAATAATGGTTGAACAAGACAAGCAGTATCCTAGATACTTGCCCCTCCGCGAATGTTCATATGTACCGCAAAATTTGAAGTCTTCAACAACATGGAATTCCATTGCACGAAGAATTCCAAACCAACAGAAGATATTCAGGGCGCGGACAATCATGTCTAACAAGTTCCAGGAATGAGATTTAGTTCTCAAAGCAACTAAGTGTAACTTTCATTCTGCAAAGAACTCCAACTGGGAAGGACCTTTTATGATCTCTAAATCTGTTGCTAGTGGATACTACAAATTAATCAACATGGACAGCAAGGATAGTGTAGTCGTAATACACGAGAATTGTCTCAAGGCCTTTGATGCCTAAAGTTGATGTTTGAGGTACTGGGTGTTCAAGGCATGAACGCCCAAAATATTTGGCATTTAGGATTTTCTTTCATTGTATTTAAATTCCTCCAAAATGTTTGCAATACTTGCATTCAGTAATTTATATTCAACAATTTATCAACATTCAGTTTACTTAAAGAAAATCTCTATCAAATCTAAAGAAAATCCTCAATCATCTACTTATCCAAAACCAATCAAAACCAAAAATAAAACCTCACATCTCTCAGAAGTTCAGAAGTTCAAGAGATTATGGAAAGAGATCAAAGAAAATCAACAAAGAAAGATTTTTGCTCCTCTGCATCCTTAAAGACTTGTAAAGCTGCCTTCTCCATATTCAACTCTTCGGTCAGCCTGGCAATTTTGTCTTCCTTCTCCATCACAACACCATTGGGAAAGGGCATGTTATTCTCGCAAGAGTCCTTAATAGCACTCATCTTCTTATGAAGCTACTTCACGTTGAAGCCAAGTCTCTCATAATTCTCCAAATTGAACTCCCAATCAAAGAGTACATCTGGAGTAACAATATTTGTAGCTCTGGTGCATATATCATTTATAACACGCAAGATAACACCTACTTTCATTGTTAAAGAATAAGCATGATTTGGGTCTCTGTCAAGGATGATGTGACCAAACTTCTTCCATATATTCTCGTACAAGCCTGCATATCCAATAGGAATGTTGAATCCGCCGACTAGTTCGTGATATTGGAGTGATGCACCAAATGGAGGATCAAAAGCAAACCCTGCACTTGGATATTCATGCACCACAATACTATTTTCAATCACTGGAGCAACTTCCACGGTCATGGCAATAGTTTCTTCTACTCGTGTTTCGGTTTCTCCCATCACTGAAGTAACAACAATTGAAGTCTCGGTCTCTTTAACAATAACTCCCTCACAACTTTGAAGTGCAGAGATGTTCGTTTCTTCATCAATAACCCCAGGGTTTCTCGATTTATCATTATTTGTTCCTTCAATCTCAACTTCGGTATTTGACACCTAAATAAGAAGATTACATGGGATTAGAGCCGTAATCAAAGGGAGACATAAAATTACATGGTTTCTCGAGTTATCATTATCATCCAAGCATGAAACCAAAGGGAGACATAAAATATAGCATGTAAGTGAACTAATATCATTTAAGTTCTTTATAATACGTGCAATACATGAGTAAATAGCGTGAAAGTCATAAAAACAAGTTTTACGACAAGCTCGTCTGAAGAGATTTTACACTGCCCTGTATGAGACGACGAACTGGGAGCAATTGGTGAAGAATATAAGGTTAAGTTATATACCAATCTCTTCGTATTGATATTATCTACAACTTATCAAAGTTTCATAGCAATTGGATAAACTAGCAAAGAGATGTGGCCAAAACATTGTACTACATGACAGCTGAAAAATTCCTGGAAGTCTCCTGGAACTTTACTGTTTCATCGATTTCGACCTCTAAACATGCTCAAAACTCAAAAAAATTCTTCGCTAAAGCTTGGAAATTTCCTGGGCATAAGAAAACTGGGATAGACCGTAAAAATCCGACATCGGACGAGGATTCTACAGCGTTTTTACTAAAAGGCTGAATTCTGGGTTTTTCTGGTGACGTATTTCGGCAAAACTTTTTGTATATTCACATGGATTCTCATTCATTCACTCATGGATCAAAAAATTTATACTTCTATACATAAAATTCAAGAGAAATACTTACTTGGGTGGTCTCTAAAGCGTTCAAAGAACCAGAATTGCCCGTATCAACATTGGGAGCATCATTGTTTTCATTCGGTTTTGAATTCTGGGAGTTTTCTTCATCGTCATCCTTCAAAGACGAACGATCATCATCATCACTCTCCACTTTCATGGATACATACTCCTGGATACATTCATAACAATTAGAATCTTATTCACAAAGATTATAATTAATTATACGAAGAGATACTTACATCGACTTCTTCTTCAGCACTTGGTTCAGAAATTGTTTGCCCAGCAGAAAATTGAAGACCATCGATACTTGATAGGGTAAAATTCTGTAACAGAGTAACAAACATTGGATCCTAATTACACAGATGAGAAGAAGTCACGGTGAAATAAATATCGACAACTCACCAAAGAAATCACTGGGGACTTTATGGTGTTAGACAACATCTTATAATTCTTGCTCCTACCTTCTCCACCGTGAACAATGGATTATGTTTTTGTAAAGTCCACATCAATGTGAGGTCTCACGACACGACCATCCTATAGAAATTGATAAGATAATTAAGATACAATTATCATGTTCTTATGAAGATTAAAAGAAGGATGCATATTTGTAGACACCCCAGAGATGTCTTCCATTTATCGCCTGATAAATACTTCAACCTTGGTCGAGTAGAAATCATCTCAGCAGAAGGGGGAACTTTCACCAAAGGCTGACCAACCATCACGTAATCATATAAATGCTCGAATTGCTGATTCCAAAAGTATATGTAACCTGGAGTTATATACAAAATTCGTTCAGAACAGGGGAACCGATTATCGCTGCCTTCCACATGAGTACAGTCTAAATGGGTCTTAAGTTGTTCAACTGATGGCTTTCTCCTTCGAAGGGTTGGAACACACTGATTCATGCCCATTTGTCGAGTCGCTCTATCAATGTTGTATTCTTCCACTGAAAAGTATCCATATGTTGTTGATACTAAGTAACCAGGAGTGCAACTCAGCATAAAAGATCTCTCACCATCACTTCGATCTGTACCAGATTTCAAGGTAACACTTTCCTCAGTATTAAAGGTTGTTAAATGAGAAATATAAGGAGGAATCGACATCCATGGACGAAAGTTAAACTCAGACTCCTTGTCTAACACATCAACAAGACGCGGTTTAACTCGAGGTTGCTTTATAGACCAACGCATGATTCTAGCATTATCCTTCTCAGAGAAAATGTGTCAAACATTAGCGTTCGGTCCTTGTAAGATGGTACGAGATATGGGTGCATAACTCTTGAAATGCTCCCACATCAAAGCTTGGAGAAACATCGTATTGACATAACACTCGATCTTCATGAAGCTATTAGAAATGCTGGAATATATAACCAAAGAGTCTAAGTTGGAGTACAAAGAACCCAAGAATAGACTGCCGATTGGAAGTTGCTCACCTTGGGCCATCTTGATAGCAAAAGGAATCACAAACGGCTTCAACAAGTTCCCACTATCTTCAAATACGTCTCTGGACAGCCATAAACATAAGAAAGCAGCAATAGATAACATACCGTCAACAGGACTCCTAGGAGCCTCATCTCTTGTCCACCAGTGTGTTAACCAGTGAGCATAACAGCATTTACTGGATCTTTTGTTAATTTCTTCCATCTTGGCTGTCAGAATATTAGAGATTGCTTGCTCCTCCGATGAAAGACTTTGAGGAAGGTTGCCCGTGACTGGAAGATGCAACAAAGCAACTACATCCTCTAAGGTGATAGTAAACTCTCCCCAGCTGCAAATGAAAGTATGAGTTGGAATACACCAACGAGAAAGTAGAGCCATTATACCTCGCACGTCATGAAAAATGAACAAGTCTCCAGTTGCTTGAATAGCCCTTTTTATTTGTGCACGATTCAACATGGTTCGAACACGAGGAAAACCCAGCATATGCCTTGCCCATCCAGAAAAAATCTCCAAAGGTCGGCGAGAAAGCTTAAATTCTATGATTGAAGCAGAAAAATTTCCTCGTTCAAGACAGAATCGAATAGCCGCCCGAGGAGTTACCAATTTCTTCTGAGTAACGTTTCGAGGATTTATCAGAAGAAGAAATGCTGGAGTCTTGAGGCGTTTCTCAGGATGCTAAACCACGAAGAACCCATCATCTGTGTTTGGGATGTTTTTGATCCCAGGTGTTTCTTCTTCTCCTTCTTCAATAAAAGTCTCATCCATACATGTATCATCTCTGGAGACATCATTGTCCATGCACGTATCATCTCTGGAGGCATCATTATCTATGCATGAATCATTTATGGAGGCATTATTATCTTGGGAATCAGATATTCTTGTGAAGTAGCTGTAACATTCACACACCACTCTACTTCAGTATATTATTCACATAAGATGCAAACTTCAACAAAACAATGGAAGCATGCAACTGGATGCCAAAGATGCTTAATCAGTATCTACCAAAATGGTAATTCTTAACTCTTACCTTTTTAAGATTCCTCTAACAGTAGTGATTGTAATGCAAGAGTTAACACTTCAAAACTTGCTCGCTTTTTCGAACCTGCAAAAACGAGCAAAACTCATATTTTCATAAAATCATGAACACTTCCACTGTGTGAGCATTCACCATAGAATTACGAAAAAACTAAACAATATTTCATCATAAATGATTGTTCACTTTTAAATATTACTCAAAGTCAGGCTTTGATTTTCAAAAAATATATTTTTTTTTATTTATATATATATATAATGTGAATTATTCACGTAAAATAAATTTCATTATTTTGATGTGAGCAAAAACCCACGAAAAAAAAAATCCGCGAACATGTCACGGTTTTATATACAAAAAAAAAATTGTGGATATTCCACGGTTTTATCAAAAAAAAAAAAAAATTCCTTCATACAATCGTCTGTATTTGAAACGAAGGTTCATTTCGGTTTTGTGAAAATTCACACCTTTTAAGATAAAGTTTTGGCTTTCATGAAAGCTCATAGACAAAATTTTATCACTAGACGCAGGTCTATATATAAAAATCTCTCCTAAGTCAGGGATTATTACTAGTTTCTTAAACTAACGATCGAACGAACGTACGTTTTCTAAAAACAAGGGTTTTCTACAAAACTCACACTCATATGTGCGCATGTATATAACTTTAGCATGAACAAAGAATGAACAACTCATAAAACTTCTGGGGGAAAAAAAAAAAAAATTGCGTGCACTGCGGCAGCTTGGCCGACGGATCTGACGGCCTAAGAACGATGATTTCCTCTAAGCGAAGTTTTTCTCGCTTCTCTTCGCCGACATGAAGGGAGTAAGAAGATGAAGGTGGTGGTCGGTCGTGGAGGTGAAATAAAAAAAAGGATTAATCCCTTTTATATCAAATTTTATTTCCAAAACCTAATTTCACAAGGATTTCTTTTGGGCCCTAACCCGTGAATCCTAAACCGACCAAGGTTCCATCACCAAATCAGCGGTGCTACACCACTTAATGCTCGTTAGGTGACGCTTTATCATGCCACTGGGATCTTCGTTCAAGCCATGGTTTGCTCGCGCAATCGAAAATCCGGTAACATCTTATCTTACGACTAAGTTCAATTACTTATTTCGTTTGTAACTAGAAAATTACCATCCAAAGGTCTTGACTTGGGAACATGACTTTCCCTCACTAAGCAGGGGACTTAATGTAGATGGTGGATTTTTGGCGAAGGCTAAAATCATAAAACCATAATTGTACATACTCCTGATCCAGCAATCGATGAGTATTGAGGCTCATGTCTCTCATCGAAGCATGAAAGCTCATGCTGCAAGAACCTCTGACTGAGAATATTATCTCTCAGAGTATATGTAGATGTGCAGTCTCTCACCTGAGGCAACAACATATCTCATGAATACTGAGAAATTTCAGTAGTACTTCTATATATAATCGAACGATTGGACGGCTCCTAGACAGCTTGTCTGCTAGTGTAGAGCAATAACGTCTTCAGAATGTAACAATGTTTTCCCTGACTATATAAAAGAAATATGACGGTTCGGCAAGCTCATATCGTTCATTTCCTAGATAATTAATGCTCCTAGACGATCATACTAGTATAGAGTCATCAATTAATTATTTCTAAATCACTAGATTCATTAACCGAATCCCTGGAAAATATATTATATATTATTCATAATATTTCGTTACTTCAATTCATGGTTCTTCCCAGCAGAATTCCATGGGCTAGTAATAAATATTCAATGAACGGGCATCTGAGCCGCAATCGAGTAAGCCCCGACCAAAATAGTGCAAGTGTACTCAGCAATAATGCACTAACGAGCATTCCACAATACGAAGGAACGATGAACCTATGCAAAATAGGAAGACAAATAATTATAATAAATATTAGCTAAATGCGCTAGGGGACTAGGCTCACCGGCCGGCCAGTCATGCCGTGGCTAGTCCCATGCCTAATTCTCTATTTTATTATATTTTTATTATTTTTCCTCGATCTCATGAAAATTCCTTCATTTGAACAAATATCCTTCACTTTAAGGAAACTCCTCAGTTTCATGGTGTTTCCTTCGTATCAAGGAAATAATAAGAATTAGGAAAGGTGTCGCGGGAGTGAGCTCACTAGCCGGACGGTCATGCCCTAGTTGTGGCCGGTCATGCCCTAGTTGTGGTCGGTCCCTCATCTCTTCATAATTAGGTTTTATCACCTAAGGCTCAGACGAGCATTATTATAATAGATGATTAAACCAGCATTTAATCATCCTTTTACCAACTGGTCTTCAAGAGACTTTGGTATTTTCTCACTCGAGCATTTGGGCGATACATGGTAAACTCATGGTCGACTCATCATCCCATGCAGTCGGTCCCTCCTTCACTCAGTGGTTGATTTTCAATAAATCATCAATCAAATGATCTTAGGGTTTCAAATCCAAGGTTAATAATTCCAGATTCAAACGCTAATAATTTTACGTTGATCCCGTAATCAACACTTTATTTATTGTACTCGGTTCAGTTGCCAGTATTTTAAATTAATAATTCATCAAACGAGCAACATTTTCTCAGACTAAGGAATATTGGTTCAACTATCAATATTCAACAATTCATGAGGAATATTTGCTCACCTTAACTATCAATATTTATTCGAGAATTATACCTCTGTCTCAACAGACATGTTGGATTTGTGAGTATTAGAACATTTGCAAATCACGTTCCACTCAATAATACAAGGACTCATCGTCCCATATAGTCAGCAACTAACTAAATAAATACATGTCTGCCTTGCAGACTCCACAATCACGAGATATCAATCGTGTCACATGGGGGATATTAACTAGGGTTTTGGTCTGGCGGTCTACGGCACGTGTGTTCATACACACGATGAGAATGTGAGCAAGTTGTGCAATCAGTTGGAGGAGTTAGCAAAGTAGTGGATGGAAAATTAACCAAGTCTCCGCACGATGAGCAACTGGTTTTAACACGATTTTAACTTCCCCACTCTTGGATTCCGGCAACTTTCACACTTCATGGGATTAAGGTTTTACAATTCTAGCAATATAAACAAGTCTCTGAACGTCAAACAGACAACAAGAGAACAAAAAACTCAGCGTCTGAACAATTACTCTCAACAGAGTAAATTCAATCAATCAGAACTTATCTTATTTCTTCACGAAGAATACATAACACACCTACAATTTCGATCACCATTGATCTCACACATTTCTCGCCTTCACTCTTACGGATCGACTCATCCTCTCTTGTGACCGAATTGACTCGGAACGGCCATTGTCTTGGTTTAGGGCCGGAGTCCTCTGATTGATCTTTCAATTCAAAGCACTCCCTTTTTTGCGGTGTCATCTGTGTGATGTTAGACAGATTGCTCGGTTCAAGGAGTTTCCTCCATGCATGGTCTCCTCAATTACTTAAAAACCAACAACTCGTTTTGACCCATCTATAATAAGTAGACTAAAAATCAAGACTTATAGTTGTGATCACTAACATTGACAAACAATCTTGAGATAGAAACGCTAGCTGAAGTTCGGACCAGTAGTGCTCTAACACCGCGGGATCGAGACGTAATGAGCGCAACTATACCTTGAATCAGTATAAGATTGATTAGGGTTCAACTACAGTCCAATCCGAAATTCATTGGTAGTAGGCTAGTGTCTGTAGCGGCTTAATACAGTGTGGTGTTTAAAGCTGGACTAGGTCCCGGGGTTTTCTGTATTTGCGGTTTTCCTCGTTAACAAAATTCTGGTGTCTGTGTTATTTCTTTTCCGCATTATATTTTACATAATTGAAATATAACAGTTGTGCGTTGAATCGATCAATTGGTAAATACAACCTTTGGTTGTTGATTGAAATTGATTGATCCTTGAACATTGGTCTTTTGTACCGTTCAAGTTATTTCTCTTATATTCAATCGGGATCGCAAATTCCTATTTGCGGATTGTAGATTGAATTGAGAGATAGAGATATAAAACTCTTTCATATACTTTTCTCTAGATTGAGTCTGACTATCTAGTTGATTCTCTTGAAAGTATATTGGAGTTTGTTTATTCAGATTGTCGAACGAAATATTGGGTGAGGTTGTTAGACCCCCGTTTTTTCAATTGGTAGCAGGAAAATTAAATCGTTAAAGACCTTATAAGTCTGTGTTTGTAGCAATCTGATTTATGTGGACCTACGAAGTATCTCACAAATTACTTACATAAAGATGTATTCCAATGTGTCTGATCATGCCAAAAATCCTGGGGTTTCCTCAAAGGATAACTCCTTAGCAGATTCATCCGAATCCCAGGAAAAAACAAGAAATTTGACATCGTGTCAGAATCATAAATGGAACTCACCAGATCGCTAAAAAAATCTGCTGATATCATTGACCTTTAAGATTCTAAAATCAAGAGTCTTGAAGAAAAGAATGATCATCTCATTGATGAATTTGATAAATATCTTGAAAGAGAATGTGAACTCTATTGCTTTGTTGAATCTCTCTCTAACAATATCGAAAAATTGGTTCAAGAAACTACTCTACAGCGTGAAGAGATTAGTATTCTTGAAGATACTATGAGAGAGAACTCAATTAGAGAAAAACGTTTAATCAAAGCTCATTCATCAGAAATAAACATTCATCATGTTGAAAAAGTGAAACTTGTTGCATCTCTTCGATGTGCCCAACAACAGTGTAACACCTTGAAAAAGGAAAACTTTGTTTTGATGAGTAAGTCATCCTATGCACCTTCTTATGATACTCACAAGGCTTTACCCAGCGTGAAGAAAATTCCCTCCAAGGAATTACCCACTGCGAATCTCTTGCAAAATTCGCATGTGCCAGAAAAGGTTATGAGTAAAGGAAATTATGTTTCTAATCCACGATGATGTTCCTTCTGTGGGAAAAATAATAATTATGCTCTTCATTGTTTTTCTAGAAAGAAACAAATCTCACATCTTCATAATTTGCTTCTTTCTCTCGTCAATGGAGTAAATCGTCCGACGACTTCTACAGTGAATTTCTTTCCTACAGAACACCATAATTCTTACAAGGATGATCTCTCTTCAAGAAATCTCCACAGGTTGCAAGTTCCTCTGCATGGTATAAACTCTTGTGCCACTTATGAACACATTTCATGTGCTTATAAGAACAAGTCTAGCAAGTCTAAATTGAGAAGATGGAAACCTTTCAACTCTTCTTCTATGGAACCGATCTCTAGAGGTCCTAAACTTAGTCCTCAGAAAAATCCCTCCGATGGACTTTTAAAAGGGTTTATAACTAATTCCTCTGGGATAAGTTACAATCAATGAAAAAGGGGGAATACTCGGTACAAACGCACAAAATAGGTGTACAACTCATCTCCCATAATTCACAGTAAGAATACTTCTCACTTCTTTACCTAATTCCAGGTAATTTCATCCTTGTATCTATCTTGAGAGTTGCAAGGATGATGATGTGGGAGTCTCAAGAATAGTTGTATGTTTTTATGCGTCTTTATGTTAATTCGATCCTGTTGATCGTATCTCGGGCTCTAATTTTAAAAGAACTTTTCTAAATTATTGAGCCTTGATTAATAAGTATTGTGTTTTCCCTATTTGGATTTATTTTTAATCCTTTCCTCTTCTATGACCGGTCCACGAACGTCTGTATCCCCTCATATGAGTTCATAGGGTTTCCATAAAAAGAGATTCCTTCTCCTGTTTACAAACATATATATATATATATTGTGTTATTCCATCCCTAACAAAAACTTATGTGGAGAACTCTTCAAGATCTCAAGAGATTGTGAGTCTTGACATGGAGGAGGTCACTCAAGGACGTGATTCGATTCAAGAACTTGTTCTGAAGAAGGTGCTTGCAAGA
Source organism: Papaver armeniacum (assembly GCA_023531295.1). Taxonomy (NCBI): domain Eukaryota; kingdom Viridiplantae; phylum Streptophyta; class Magnoliopsida; order Ranunculales; family Papaveraceae; genus Papaver; species Papaver armeniacum. The sequence goes on along the minus strand of JAJJWW010019304.1, from coordinate 30,946 downwards.
AAAGAGCATAACTCCTGGATTGATGAATATGTCAAGGATTTAACTCAGTTTCAGGGTGATTCAAAGGTCAAGTTTGCAAATCTTCAACTGCAAATAAATCATCTTTTGGATGGTTAGGCCAGAATTCTTGCTAATCAACAGATCTTGATACGGAATCAGAAGAAACTCATCGTGGACTACGTTAAGGTTAGACAACTTGCTCGTGTTGTTGATCGTAAAGTTGGTGTTCCAACTCATGATCATGAGGTTTCCACGGTCAAGAAAATCAAGGAAATCAGCGACACCTTCTATGATGGATTCTTTGAAAAGTATGAAGTTATCAAAGAGCAGTAATATTGTCTAGGAAACTTCTTATGAGAATTTATTCTTGTGTTTTAAGAAGGATAACTAGGGTTTGAAATAGCCATTATTGTGAGTACACATAGCTATTGCCAACGTTTTCATCTTGCAATGTTTTTAGGTTTATTATTTTTAAATTCTAAAGTTGATTTGGAAGATTATTTTTGCAGTATTAATCTTTATGGTTTTATATATTGCAAGTTGTTATGGGATATGTTGTTTACGTCCGTGAACCTTGACTGTCCCATACTTGTTCAAAAGTTATCTCTATTATATGTCGGTATGAAAGTATTGATAAAAGATAAAATACACTTTTGACTACAAAATTTAATCCTTTTATGTCATTATGCAAATATTGATGGAAGAAAAGGATGAACTTTTGGTTACAAAGATTAAGTCTATTATATGTCGTTGTGCAAATAGTGATGAAACCTAGAATGAATCTTTGATTATTCTGCAATATTGGTCTTTCCCTGATCCACATCTTTGTGTATGTAATGTGTTGCTCTGTAAGTTCTCTTATGTTGAGCATGGCCAATTGAATTGATCATTTTCCTTGTGGTTAATTCAATTGAGATTTTTGGATACAAATTCATGTCTCATGTGATTTGTTAATATCCAAAGAAATCCTTCTTTTCTTGTAAAAGTAAGGTCACTCTTGTTGTTCTTTCGGGAATGACATTTTATGGGGGAGAGTTCTTAATTGAACTTGCGCTTAATTGCCAAATCTTTGTGGGGAGAGTAATTGTGGAATATTGTATGGGTTATCTTGTATCTTTATAAACTCCTTGATGAATGCATTTAGTTTCGGATATGTGATGGCATCTAAACAAGTTGATATGTTGTTCTCTTTTTGTCATGAAGTATCTCTATGAAAATTTCATGAGGATCCCACTAGTTTTCGTGCCTTTGCCAATTTATATTGACAAAAAGGGGGAGAATTAATGTGTAGTTCACACTACAAATACATATGGTTCACGGATCATTATGTAAGGCGGAGTGGTTTTCATTGTGAGAGGAAGTATTGACTAAGGGGGAGTGATACATATCACCATAGTATTGTTGTCAAAGTTGTGATACAATTGAGCTTTGATGTTGTGTAATGATACTATGACATTGTATAATAATGATTGAGAGCAACTGTTTTCTCATTGTTATTGCTACGGATCTTCAACAACTATGATGCTGAGTTGAACACATTTGGAATCATTGGAGTACTTGGAAGTGACAAAGATTTCGAGTAATGTTGAAGAACCAAGGAGATCAAGCATTTGGATGAGAAGCTAAAAAATTTATTTATTTTGTAATCCATATGTATTGATAGTTTTGTCACTAAAATTGACAAAGCGGGAGATTGTTAGAGCACTGCTCGGTCGAACTCGCAAGTGTTTCTATCTCAAGCTTGTTTGTTAATGTTAGTGATCAAAACTATAAGTTTTGATTTCTAGTCAACTTATAGTGATGTCTCGGACTAGGATAGATTGTGTAGTTGAGAATTATACTTCACGGAGTTCATCAATTGAATATAAAGAACTACTAAGGAAAGCTTGTGGAACTTCATCAACAAATGGTATGTGGAGACTAAAACTCATCTATCACTTGGAAATTCTATTTCTACTCTATCTCATATATTGAGACAAAAGTGGTATTACTGTACAGTTGTCGATTATGCACATTTGAGATTTCGAGCCAAGATTAACTCGCTTACATATTTCTCGAATATGTGTTGGTAAGCTTTTGCTTCAACCAAGTTCATCTTATATTCTTGACGAAAGTCAAAAGATGATCATGTGAAAATTGTCGAGTAACATCTTGTGTGATACAATCATTTGGTGTAGACTTGGAATGTTTCGTTATGATTATTTCAATACTTGAAAATTTCTTTGATGATAATAGTGTGTGAAAAAAGGCTATTGTCATCCTCTAAGAAAGTTTCAATGATTGAAATAGAGTTTATAACTATTGGATTATGAACATAGTATGCATTCTTGCATGTATGTGATCCATGACCGGAACTAAAGTGTGCATATCCGTATGCGTACTTGTAGTTGTGAAATTTCGTGTACCAAGTACACATACTTGTACGCATACTTGCGTAAGGTATAGGTCCGGGAATTTCTGCTGGGTTTTGGAAGTTTACTAAGGTATGTGAACCCGTTCGCATACTGGCGAACCCATACTCAGACTGGCTACTTAAGTATGCGTACACGTTTGCATACTTGAGTGGTTAAAGTTCTAAAATCGCTTTGTTCATTAACTATTACATTTATATATTAAGGAATGCATTCTTTGCAAACCGTGGCTATAATGTTCATGAATTGATTCGAGTGAATCAAATCGATTTTGCTTTGATTGTGTTCTTGTATACTTTTATGAGAATATAGCAATTGAACAACTCTTTAAATAGTTTCATTTGAGTCATTTGAACTAGTTATGGTTAAGATGAATGAGGTTAATATGAGAGTGTTCATATAGCTAACCTCGGTTAACTACTGTTGAGCCAACATAATGTACACGTTTAGGTACGGTTACATAAACCTAAATGAAGGTACATTTCATTTGTGTATAACAAGCTAAGTTCGATCTAACGGTTGAAAGATATTAGCTTGAGTCTAATCAGGTTTTCATCTAATGGTGAATATTGAATGCTTTGTTACCAAGGTAACTTAGATTGCAAACCCTGATTTGAAAACTATATAAAGGAGAACTCTAGCAACTGGGAAACCTAATCCCCACACCTCCTATGTGATACTAGTTGCATAAGCTAGAGCTCGATTCTCCTTTAACCTTAGTTTTTCACGAAACCCCGTAGGTTAACGACTTGAAGATTTCATTGGGATTATGAGGCCGATCCAACTATTTTCTCGTAGTTGCGTGTTCGATCTTACTTCTTCTATCGTGATTGAGTATTATCTTTGCTAAGATTTGCTTGAGATTTATCTCCGATAGGTAAGATTAAAAGTAGTCACAAACATCTTGCCTCATCGTTTGTGATTCCACAATATCTTGTTTCGCCACCATACGATTAAGATTATTGTGAGGTGATTTCATGTGCACCTTGATTTATCAAAAGACGGAACAAAAATCATAGGTATTTTTGTGGGAGATAGATTTATCTATTCCAAAATACTTTCTGTGCGAGACAGATTTGTTTATCAAGTCTTCGACTTTGGGTCGTAACAACTCTTGGTTGTGGGTGAGATCAACTAAGGGAATCAAGTGCGTAGTATTGATGTGATTTTAAATTGTTATTGTAGAAAGTGGTAGTAAAGTTCGTTCAACTCGGGCTTGTAAAGGTTTGATTTAAGAAAACACTAAAAACAAAGAAAATACATACACAAGTTTGTCACAATATATCGAGAGAACTGGGACTCGGGTTTCCACCATTAATCACATTCAATTGGTTCGTATATTGATTCATAACAATTCTAGCTCTTTTATGGACTCTATTTCTTTGCCAAAGGTAGATTTTGTAAAATATTAATTGTAAATCATAAGCATGACACATCAAAAGCTCTAAGTCTAAGCATACGTCATCAGACAAAATCACAACTAATTAATAAAAATCATGAATCAATTAAATCAATGCAAAAAGTCATGAAGAATCATTATAGTTACCAAGAAATTGTGAAACATGACTTCCTCCGTCGTCCCAGTGTTGGGGTTTAGCTCCTCATATTAATCACTTGCTCAAAATATTGGTTCATAGCTCAAAAGTTGATTAAAAGGGAAAAAGGTACAAAAGCAAATGAGTTTGTAACAAATATAACTCAAGTTACAAAGCCCATCTGTTGTTGCAGGAACCCTAATGAATCACAGAATTACGATTAATTGTTGGAAAAATTGTTACTGTAAGGTTTGAATTTGAAAGTAAAGACCACAAGTGCTAATCATCCTCTGTATCTGCGACTGATCTCTGCAGCATTATGTTCTTCAGCTCATTCCTTCTGCTCGTGTTTCTCTTTTCTGCTGATGATCGAAATCTTCTCTGCAACTCTTCAAACTTCTCAGTAACTAACCTTTCAGACCTTCCACAAGTCTATATATACACCTCAGGGTCCACGAATATCTTCGGTTCATCCTTTTTTCCTTCTAACTCAAGTCCCGGAATAATGTTATTTTTTCCTCTTCCACGTCCCCGGTCGTCAAATATCTTCCCAACCTTCTATCGAACCAAACATAGGATATATTTCCTGGTTTCGACATAACCGCCAATTATTGAACCAAAACTTCCTTGTATGACCCGATATTATTTCCACCTCCCCTCGTTTTTTGTTTGAACCGAAGTTTTTGTCTCTATTTTTTCGAACTGTACACATACCTGTTTTATGCTAACAGGATCATATCAATCCTTTTCTACACCCAGACTCTTTTAAACTTGCCCAAAATTCACAACTAAAACCCGAGTTATTCTCACCTCTTTCGCTTCAAATCATTGATCCAGCCAAACCTAGTCGATCCAAACACATGTACCAACCTCGCTTTGGTAAGTTCGAGTCCACCCAACACAAATATCTCGATTGAATCTCTCAGAAACGGCCCAAATCTCGAACCCTAATTCTGCAGCGTGAAAGAAATTTTCTCGCCAATTTGCATATTTTTAATTCTTAAAGATGACTGCCCCTTATCCATTCCCGGGGTGCGAATAGCAAGTGGTAGACCCTTAGTAATTGAGGTGCCCCTTATCCAAATGAGGGGTCCGAATAGTAGTTTTCTCCCGCGAGCGCAAATACCACTTTTCGAGCCAATTTTCCCGCAAAAGCTTATTTCTCCAAAAACACCTACAAAAACATAAAATAATCAAATAAGTATAAAAATCGAGCACTAACGATACACATAATTGAGATCAAAATAGACACATAAATGCGTCTATCAAATACCCCCAAACTTATTATTTGCTAGTCCTCGAGCAAATCAAATCTAGAAAATAAAATCCTAACTCACTGTCGCAGTATCGTCGATTGCATTTAGCGTATGCAATAAGCCTTTAAACCTAGGTGGCCCTAGTGGCCGAGTTATAGTCTGGAGGGTTTACCGCAGAGGTACCCACAAAACCTTTACTCCAGGACCCTAACTATCTACGCGTAACCTTGAAGGTACTAAAGAATCTCCTTGGTTGGCATACTTATTGACTACAGGGAGGAAGCACCCCGATGCGAAATTCCAATTCTTTGTCTACACGAGTTTGCACTCAAGCATACTAAAATTCATATATAAGTCACGATCTCTACTCGGATAGTTTCGGACATCATAACCAAGTCAACCAATCACATGGACAGATTAAGAAATGGATATAGAAAAACATAGATGGTTTTGATGTTGACTAAGGTGAACGGTGTTTCTCATATCTCATTCAAGGCCACCGCACGAAATGAACCTATCCTAATGGATTGAGATACTTTACGGTCTGGACTAATATCAACACACCGGCATATACAAGGGAACCAGTAGTCGATAACCCTAACTCTAGGTCAACACAACTGACATTTACAAAGGTACCAGTGGCCGACTTTATTGAATTTATTCCAGTTGGTCTAATGGAATGGTCTCAATTTTTTTTTTTTTTTTTTTTTTTTTTGTATCTCGAATCACTCTAATTCACCCTAGCATTGGTAACAACTTGATTCGTGAGCCCCACCTAATCACTTAGAGAAACATAGTTTAAAAATAAAACAAAATAAAAACAGAAATGAAAAGGACTCAACGAGATATGGTGAAACTATCATGTTATTTCTAACACTGAAAGCTCGTGCTTTTATGAATAGACTCGTTTAGATGTTTCCATCTAATCGATTGGTTTCTCAACTCCTACAACCAAAATGCTTCCATCCACTTAGATTGGTTAGTGCCATCCTTAATAAGCATAAATTTCTAAGCTCGAGTTCAATAATGCAACTAAAACTTTCTCCCATACCCCAAACTTAAATCTAACATTGTCCTCAATGTTCTAAAGATAAAATTAAAAGCATGAACAAGGAGAAACTGTTACCATTTGAAGTAAAAGAGTTAAGGAAATATATTACCGTGTCGCATGAATATAGGGTTACCTCCCAAGAAGTGCTAAGTTTAAAGTCTTCATCCAGACTAAGAAAGGATTAGTCACCTCATAAAATCATAAAGTAATAGCCGGAATTTATGTGGGTCATCAAAACCAAATAGAGCTATCACAAATAAAAGGAATCTCCAACCTGCCAAGAAAATTAACAAATAAAGCAAACCCTTGTCTAGTTTCCTATTTAAGACAACTACATCTAGCTATGGTTCAGGTTCAGGCTCTATAACTGGGTCGAGATAAAATATTTTCATGTGCTGGAATTCCTCAAAGCTAAGATCCGGTTTAGGTTGTAAAGTCTGTAAAAACTCAAATAAGAACTTAGAAGCACATAATAATAACCTGAATAATTGCATATCCTTAAAGTCCATCAATTTTGACTCACACAATTGACCACGATGAAACTGGCGGTCAATCTTAAGCAAATGTGTCGGTACTAATTTCCTAAAGTACTTAGGCTTAGTCTCAAAACTTAATAATTGACACATCTGAAACTTATACGTTCCCACAATTGGTTGAAAAATATTTGGTGGGAAAACAAAATCAATCTTGGTACCATAGCCTGGGTAAACCACATCAACCATAGGATTGGTTTCTAACAACTGAACTTCCTTATGGACATCACTAGGTTCAGGAAAACGTGTATGAAGATAATCTTTTAAAATGGTTGAGGCACATACGTCAAGTCCCAAGTGAGGGAACTTTCTAAGCGTTAAAGCACATGGAGAATGATAATCACCCCTAAACTTAGAGATTTCAGTGTCTCTAGAAAGACTAGTCACAACTTCCCTAATTTCAAGGTCATCAGATTCCTGAAAATGGTCAATTGATTCTTCTAAGTTAGGTTCATCTTCACTCATCTCTACGAGTTAGTTTTCTCTATCTAAGACTAATGTTTCTAAATCGCTAGACTCTAAAACAATATTCTCAGAAGAAACTCGTTCCTCTAAACCATTATTAGCTTCGTAATCAAAAGAAAATACTACATCGTCTAAAACGGGGGTATTTCTAGACAAATCCTCGTCCTTTTGAATAGGTGAATAATTATTAAAATTATTTGGATTTGAACTAGAAACATTATCATTATTAAGCTCAACTGGAGTAACAAATGCATGATCACTATGCCTACTTATTTCAAATTCTTCATCAGTACTATCCTCATCATAATCATCATTATAATAACATGAAAATGGTTGAACCTCATCTAAATAAGTAGTGTTACCAATTTTATCCTCGTCATCTTGATTATGCAAATAACTATCCTCATTTTCAAAGGTACTATTGGAAACACTATATTGGAAATTAAGACTATCTTGAGCATACCAGACGGGCGATGAACCGTTGAAGTCGACTCAGGCCACCGACTCCTATGTCAGTGTACGAACCCGAGGGGCCGAGACAGCATCGTAATCGTCGTCCCTTCCCCGCAAAACAGTTTAAATTTAATTTTTAACCCTTCCTTAGGTTTTAAAAATATTGTCCAAGTCCAAAAATAAAATGTCCAAAAAGGAAAAGAAAATTTACAAAAATAAAACCCTATTTACGCTTCTAAAAATAAAACAAAATAACTATATACAAAATCTTCTTCTTCACTCCTTTCAGATTCCTATTTTCTTTCCTTCTTTGGCGATGCTTTCCTTTTATAGCACTTTTTCTTTCCTTGTAGCTTCGCTTCAAATCTGAAAAGAATCGAAAAATGCCAAAAGCGTAAAAGATAACGAAAAATATAAAAAATAAAAATAGAAGTAACGCTAAAACCTAAAACCTAAATACAAGTCCGCGTCGGCGGCGCCAAAAATTGATGTGATTTTAAATTGTTGTTGTAGAAAGTGGTAGTAAAGTTCGTTCAACTCGGGCTTGTAAAGGTTTGATTTAAGAAAACACTAAAAACAAAGAAAATATATACACAAGTTTGTCACAATATATCGAGAGAACTGGGACTCGGGTTTCCACCATTAATCACATTCAATTGGTTCGTATATTGATTCATAACAATTCTAGCTCTTTTAAGGACCCTATTTCTTTGCCAAAGGTAGATTTTGTAAAATATTAATTGTAAATCATAAGCCTGACGCATCAAAAGCTCTAAGTCTAAGCATACGTCATCAGACAAAATCACAACTAATTAATAAAAATCATGAATCAATTAAATCAATGCAAAAAGTCATGAAGAATCATTATAGTTACCAAGAAATTGTGAAACATGACTTCCTCCGTCGTCCCAGTGTTGGGGTTTAGCTCCTCATATTAATCACTTGCTCAAAATATTGGTTCATAGCTCAAAAGTTGATTAAAAGGGAAAAAAGGTACAAAGCAGCGAGTTTGTAAGAAATATAATTGTTACAAAGCCCACCTGCTGCAGAGGAACCCTAATGTAAACTGTTAGAATTCGATTAATTGTTGGAAAAATTGTTACGTAAGGTTTGAATTTGAAAGTAAAGACCACAGTGATTAAAGACTCCGCCTCTCGTATCTCGCACCGATCTCTCGCAGATATGTTCTTCAGCTCCTTCATTTTGCTCGTGTTTCTCTTTTCTGCTGATGATCGAAATCGTCTATGCAACTCTTCAAACTTCTCTGTAACTACCCTTTCAGACTTTCCACAAGTCTATATATACACCTCAGGGTCCATGAATATCTTCGGTTCATCCTTTTTTCCTTCTCGGCCAATTCCCGGGAATAATGTTATTTTCTTTCCTCTTCCACGTCCCTGAGTCGTCAAATATCTTCCCCAACCTTCTATCGAACCAAACATAGGATATATTTCCCTGGTTTCGACATAACTGCCAATTATTGAACCAAAACTTCCTTGTATGACCCGATATTATTTCCACCTCCCTGTTTTGTTTGAACCGAGTTTTTGTCTCTATTTTTTCGAATCTGGTACACATATATTTCTGTTTTATGCTAACGGATCATATCAATCCTTTTCTACACCCAACACTCTTACTAAACTTGCCCAAAATTCACAACTAAAACCCGAGTTATTCTCACCACTGCTTTCGCTTCAAATCATTGATCGAGCCAAACCTAGTCGATCCAAACACATGTACCAACTCATGTTTGGTAAGTTCGAGTCCATCCCAACACAAATATCCGATTGAATCTCTCAGAAAAACAGCCCAAATTTCGAACCCTAATCTTTGCAGCGTGAAAGAAATTTTCCGCTTGATTGCATATTTTGAATTCTTGAAGATGACTGCCCTTATCCATTTCCGTGGTGCGAATAGCAAGTGGTCGCCCCTCGCAATTGAGGTGCCCCTTATCCAAATGAGGGGTCCGAATAGTAGTTTTCTCCCACGAGCGCAAATACCACTTTTCGAGACAATTTTCCCGCAAAAGCTTATTTCTCCAAAAACACCTACAAAAACATAAAATAATCAAATAAGTATAAAAATCGAGCACTAACAATACACATAATTGAGATCAAAATAGACACATAAATGCGTCTATCAAGTATCCTGCTGGGATCAGAGACGTAAGGATCGCAAGTGTACCTTGAATCAGTGTGAGATTTATTAGGGTTCAACTATAGTCCAGTCCGAAGTTCATTGGTAGTAGGCTAGTGTCCGTAGCGGCTTAATACAAATGTGGTGTTCAAAGCCGGACTAGGTCCCTGGTTTTTATGTATTTGCGGTTTTCCCGTTAACAAAATTTTGGTGTCTGTGTGTTATTTCTTTTCCGCATTATATTTTGTTATATAATTGAAATATCACATGTTGTGCGTTGAAATGATCAATTGGTAAATCCAACCTTTGGTTGTTGATTGAAATTGTTTGATCCTTGAACATTGGTTTTTGGTACCGTTCAAGTTATTTCTCTTATATTCAATCGGGGTCGTAAATTCCTATTTGATGATTACAGATTAAATTGAGAGATAGAGATATAAAACTCTTTGATATACTTTTCTCTAGATTGAGTTTGACTGTATAGTTGATTCTCTTGAAAGTATATTGGATTTTATCTATTCAGATTGCCGAACGAAAAATTGGGTGAGGTTGTTAGACCCCCGTTTTTTCAAAAGCGTTTCTTGATTTTTGTTATTGATTTTTCTATGAAACTTTCCATTAAATAGTACAAAAGAAGTACAAAAAGCCATCACCTTTGTTTTATGGAAGCTAACGTAGCTGAAAAGAAATTAATTAGGTATTGGGAATTCAGTGAAGGAAGAGATCTAGACGACAAAATGGGTGAGACAGAAGAAAGAACAAAGTAAAGGAGAAGTGGTTGGAACAGTGAAAATAACTTATATACAGTGGGGTTTTAACACTCTGAAAACGGTTAAAGGGTTAACTTGAGCACTAAGAAGGTATTAATTAAATAGTTAATGGAGATGTTGACTAAAAGGTACCAGTTAAATAGTTAATAGAGTTGTTGGGTAAGACTTAAGTGTATTTTTACTTTCAGATACATAACACGATTGATATTTTGATGATGAAACTAGTAGAGTTAATAACACGAAACAAGCGTAAATATGGGAAACGCAAATTTAACATGGTTCGGCAAGTGATGCCTACATCCACGGATGAGTCCCCTAATTAAGGAGAAATTTTATTGATTATCATGATACAATGATCTTTCTTCGGGTTAGCTAACCTAAAACTCTTTCTTTTCTTATAGTATAGGATACATGTATTATATCTCTTTGCAAACTCTAATTGTGGTTTAAACTTCATATGCAAGCAACTTGAAGACATGTCGAAACTTTCCAAAATTATGTTACAAAAAGAGTAAAAAACGAGCATTAATGCCATTTCTTCTTCCTTTATCATATCTCGTCTTCATCTCAACTGATCTCTGTAAAATTTCTATGTTATAAATAAGATGTCGAAGCAAAACCATCATATAATTTTTGTTGAAATCAAGGCTTAATTGGTGTTGTAGCGTTAAAATCAAATTTTGAGTTTTTGATTAAATATGTGAATTAATTTGTGAAGAAGCAATGTTGAATCAACTTTTTGTTCTTTTTTTTTGGTAATTATATATTCTTCAACCGGTATTACTACTGGTTTTTCTCATTCAAACCCTACTTCTTTGGTCGAGCAAATCAAAGAAATTGATTCCATCTCTACTGGTGGTATCAAGTTTTTAATGGTGAAGATCCAAATTAACTTTTTATCCCTTGGACTAATTCTCGTGCTAGGTGAAAATCCATTCCTTCCATGATTCCTATGTTGCAATTTCAATCAAGTTTTTTGGAGATTAAAATATATAATATGTTTGTAATTCTATTAAAGAAAATAATAGAAAAACAATTAAAAAATAACAGAAAGGGGAAGAGTGAAAAGTGATACTAGAAGTTTTATCAGCCAATAAGACCGACCAGAATGTACAACCCGGTTTTGTGGGGTGCATAAATTTAGACTCCGTTGGAAGGCACCAACTGATATAATATTTGATCTTCTATTTTTCCTGCTAATGGTGGGCAAAATAAAATTTTTTGGACATTTGCAAGGTCCCAAATGAAATTTTTAAACTTCTAGGGTGGGTTACACCCTAGCCTCCCCCTAGTTTCGCTGCGTATTTGGATTTGACAGTTTAATTATTTAACCTACTGAAAGTTTTAATCTTATTTATTGGTAGCTAGGTTGCACAATTAGTTTTTCTACTTGTTTGCAGGTTTCTGGTATTGCATTTTTCGAAATTACTTCATATCCTCACTTATTGTCTCCATTGTCATTCCCCATGCCCATGAAATATCGCAAAGCTACTGATATGTGGTTATTCAGTTATAATATATCATGAGTCCGTAAGAGTTCACCCTTTATTGGGGACAAAAGTGGGTATGATACTAGCAGAGATATAACACTTTCGTGCTTTTCTTGGTTCTCTTGGACACCACACTGATCTTGGTGCATGTGCTCATTGTTGAGATGGTCAAAACGTAGAAGAAAATGAATAATTCTTCGTTATAAGGATAATTTGGTCATATATACTTCTATAAAAGGCAATGACTAAATGCAATTCATGCTTAAATTAAATACAATCCTTATAAAATACCATGAACCTTATAGACGTGGGTAAGCAAAACTTACTTTTATCATCTTCCTCTCACATCCTATTTCTTCTACCTTCTTCAGGTATTATTTTTATTTTTATTTTTTTTAACTTGAAAATCAGGTGATAGACCTTGTTTATAAACTTTATATCCAAGAACATCATGGGGTTTAATTTTGGATACAGACTACTGTTTTGGTTGATTCAATTGAGTTCAATTTTCATTCGATTTCAGCCTTTTCCAAATATATTTGTTCCTATTCTAGGATTAATGATTTGATCTTACATGTATAGATGATAAAATTTGGATAAGGGGCAAAAGTATCATTTCAAGACCATAGACAAAAATCAACTCTCACATGAGAGATTAAGCCCTTGGTCCTCAAGGCACCCATAACCACGATTTCTAGTAGATGTCCCCGCGAGACACTGCTGGTCGTGCTTCCGTGATTCCTAGCACACATGTTTGACGAGATACTGCTTATCACGTAGGTTCTGTAAAGCGTAAAACGTCCCCGACAGACTTATGAACCAGCAAAACCACAATTCCAGCGTGTCTTCGCGAGACGCGACTGGTTGTGATGCCATGATTCCTAGTATACATCCCCGCGAGATATTTTTGGTCATGTAGGCTATGTAGATGCGTAAAAACATCCCCGACGGACTTATGACCCAGAGTGGAGACATACATGTATGTTGTAAGTAGGGGTGAATATGGTTCCGATTTTCCGCTAGAACCGTACCGAACCAAACCGTTTAGAAAGAAACCGAACCGAACAATTTATTAATGGAATGGTTTGGTTAAAAATGTTAAAAACCGATAGTAGTGGTTTGGTTTTGGTTTCAATTCAAAACCGAACCGACACCCAGTGGAAAACCGATTGTTAGTGGAAGGGTTTTTTAAGTAATTTAATTTCAGCCGTAGATATATTATGATTAGATCCTGACTACTGAATAGAGGTATAAAACTCCCCATCAACCCTAAAAGTTCTCTTCTCTTCCTTTCTTTCTCGTTTTTTCTCTTCTATCTACTCTTTGCTCTCTCCTTTCTTTCTCTTTTTTTTCTCCTCCATCTACTCTCCTCTTCTTCTTCACTAATAGAGTACTAGCAATAACATCATCTCCTCTTTTTCTTCCTTCTTTTCTTTTTCCTATGTCTTTCTCAGTTCTAGCTGGAACCCTAAACGTATTACTAACTTCACCATCAAAGAAATTCAATTTTAGATCTGGAAAATTAAGTTACTTATTCTACTGTTCTATGAAATAAATCTAGATTTGTCTCATCTATGAAATTCCTAAAGAATTTGAAACTTATCAATCTAGACTTTCCAACTGATTCAAGGTAATTTTTTAATTTTTTGTGTTGTATTTTCAAGTAAGATGGACTATGCGATTTAGATTGCTTTGGAGGGGTCTGAAAATGATTAATTTAAGATTTACGTTTGATTTGATTGCAGTTTACCAAATTTGTAGGCTATCAAGATTAGTTTCTAATGTGATTATTTGGCTTTATAGATGCCAAGCTTTTGATTGGTAGGAGATACAGTGATACAACTATGCATGGTGATATTATCTTTATTTGAAGAGGCGTTCCTAACAGAGAAATTAATTTATCTACATACGACAATGATCTATTTTGTGTTTTTGAGTTTGAATTTGTTGTTTCATTTGTCTGAATTCAATGGTGTTTAAATCCTTGTTGTAATGATGTTTTACTTTCTTTTGTGAAATTTTATTTTCTGTGTAATTTGGACTGTCAGTTGCCTAAGACTGACTGAATAATCGGTTAACCGAAACTGAGCGGATGAAACCGAAACCAAATGGTAAAACTAAAACCGAAACTGATGGTTAATGGCTTGGTTTTGGTTTGGAAAATTAGAAACCGACAATATTGGTTTCTGTTTTGGTTTTGCCAGAAATCTAGCCGAAACGACCATGAACAGCCCTAGCTGTAAGCACGACTCACACCCTATTTGAGATCAAGGACTGATTCCTAGTGCATCATCGCGAGATACACTGGTCATGTCTACTCTAGGCTCTCATTCGTCTTACTGAGGCTTCACAATAATTCCTAGGACATCCCCGCTAGATATGCTGGTTATTCTACCTCTGGGCCCTTTCGACGGACTCCTAGAACATCCTTCCGAGATACATTGGTCATGTCGGCCCCGTAAATACGGACACAATTGATTCCTAGCACATCTCTGCAAGATACGCTGGTCAAAGACAAGTGAGCCGAAGTCTCGCGAGATATTATTAGGCATGAAAGCCTTCTTTTCTCTCCCAAACATATCCCAGCTGACTTAGGAGAGATTCCATTGTGTCAGCCAAGTCTTTTACGGCCTCAAATTCGTCAGCTAAATATCATACGTTATTAAACCCGTAAGCCAAATGTCTGACGACTTCAAACCCGTCGGCCAAATATCAGACAGTCTCAAACCCGTCAGCCAAATCTCTGATGGCCTCAAAGCCGTCGCCAAATCTCTGACGGCCTCAAACACGTCGGCCAAATCTCTGACAGCCTCAGTCGCGTCAGCCAAATCTCAGGTGGCCTCATCCGAACTGAGCCATCTTGTCTGAAGAGTTTTATACACGCATGAAACTCAGGCACATGCCTTACCTAGGGCTCAATCCTATTTCTCAGCCTCTTAAACACACTCACGGATAGTAAATTGAGCCTAAACTATACATGTCTATCCAAAAACGTGGATAATCTCTCTTGAGCTCCGCATGCTCAACAAAGGGACCCACAAGCAATAATACATTCACCACATGACATATGTGACCGGCCATGGAGAGAGGAAGCTCAACCTCAGCTCATCTCACACTTTGCACACGATTCCTTAGGCATTTCATGCCTTTTCACGTGACTCATCCTAGTCATTCTCATAAATCAGAGAATATCTCTTTATCTTGGCCAAAGAGAATATTTCTCTCTCTCAACACATCATCACAAAGACTGACTCAGCTTCACAAAAATGGGGGGATTTCATTTAGGATTTTTGGTCTGGCGGTTTACGACACGTGTGACAAATACCCGATCTATTTCTCACCGCAGAAGAAAGTAAAGACACAATATATAATTAGATAAACGCAACCTAGTTTATCTCTATCTATTCCCGAAGAGATAGGAGAATTCCGCACAGCACGACAAGCAATCCTTATCTTCACCGACCTGAGATTATAAAATTCAGCTATAAATAGGTCATCTATTTCTCCAAGCTAACACACAACTTTCTTATAAACTTTCAGAGCACTTGTTTTTCAAACCCTAGAATTCTCCGATCTCTCTTCGTCTGCTTCCCTCCCTAAGACCATCCCTAACCTCTCATGTGACTGAAGCAACCTTTGACCGGCCATTGTGCGTGGTATAGGTGAAGACTGTTCTCAACCTCCCGTAACTCACTTTTAGAAATCCTAGAATCCCATTTTTAGCCTCTCATTGATTTTAGGCTACAACTGGGGGAAACCATTGTTATATGCATTTTTTTTTCTTTTGTTACGAAGGTTCTTATCTTTGAGAAAATAAAACGGGGATAGAATGAAACCGGTCGAAACTTGAATCGTTAATGAACCCAGTCAATAATCACATATGCTAATGGATAGAAAATCATTTTTTTTAACTTTATTAATCGTGTACAGTACTACACTTTGTTTTTTTTTATACGAAAAAGAACACCTTGAAAACTCGAAAGAATTAAGCGTTGCGGTAATACAAAGGCCAGATTAGATCTTCTCGCATATAAATGAGGTTGATCAGTTCTGTGAGTCTTTCATATATCCATTTATCTTTAAGGATGGATTTGTTACATAAACTAGAAATTGCAGCAGGCATAATGTTATCAAATCTACTAACTAAATTGAAGGTCATAGCTTTAAAGTTTGCTGGAGTTTTGGTAGAGTTTCCAAAAGAATCACTATTCTTGAATCTTTCTTTTTTAGCTTGAGCGTACATTTCCATAATCTTTAGGAGAGTTGGTTCAGAATCACTTTGAAATTCGATGTTGTGACCCGTTAATTCTGTAGCCCATTGGAAAACATTTTCAGCAGAATTAAGTTCAAGTTGTTCCCTTGTTCTCCATCCTGAAGACTCCTCTCTGGATTCTCTACAATAACCTACATCATCGACAAGAGTAATCCCAATTGCTGAATCACAAACATCAGGAATCATTGATATGTCAATGTTAATTCGATATCTCATGAATCCTGGATAATGTCAGGTGTCCAAAGTAGTTATTTGTAGGTTTTCATATTTCATTGTATCATAGTAAAGAGTCTGAGTCAGATTGTAGCTCGGGCTGGATACATTAAGGTAGTCATTTATGTGTTTTACTATTTGAATAGTTGTATTCCTACTGTTTTGGTCTTTTTTTTCAAAAAATTTATCACATCTAGCTTTCCAGACATGCCAAGTTATGGTACTACATAGCTCTGCCCAACTCATTTTAATACCATTCCATCTAATAACGTAAACCAACTGTTAATCCAATCATGACATGTATGAGAGCCATTTTTCACATAATCCATACTGAAATTAAGATGATTCCATACCTGACATGCAAAGTTTCAATCTAAGAACAAATGCATAAGGGATTCATCATGCTCATTGCAAAGTAAACAAGTGGTATTAATGTATGGAAGGATTGCAACCACTCCCATACTATTAGGAAGTATAGAGTGAGCCATTTTCCAGGTAAACAGTTTAATAGAAGGAGAAAATTTCACATTCCATATCTTGTTCCAGCTGGTTTTGATATTTGAATTACCATTAAGATTATTATATAGGGATTTGACAGTGAACTTACCATTTCTGTTTAGAGTCCAAGTGGTTGTATCTTCTCTATTATCCAGAGGGATTTGAATTTGTTTTATCTTAACGACTGTTTCTCTATCAAAACAAGTATTAAGTTTAGTTTCGTCCCAGGTTTTTGCCTGGGTGATTAGATCACATACCTGATTGAAGTTGTCAATTCCTGTTGAAGGTTTCAGAATATGAGGTTTCTTGTCTAGTATCCAAAAATCAGTCCAAATGTTTATTTTATCACCTTTGCCTACTACCCAAAAGCTGTGATTTTGAATTTCTCGAACTCCTGATTTAATACCTTTCCATATCCATCTATCATTTTGTTTTGGTTTATGGTCTAAATGCATAACATCAGTGTTAGGAAAATACTTGGCCTTTAGAAGAGAAGCACAAAGAGAGGTTGTATTTTCATTCAATCTCCAACCCATTCTCGCAATCATAGCAGAGTTAAAAAGAGAAATATTTTGGAAACCTAATCCTCCATCAGTAATAGACTTACTAAAGGAATCCCATCCTTTGAGGTAAACACCTTTTGGGGTATGTTTATCTTTTCCGCACCAAAAGTCTCTCTGAATATTGTTAAGATATTTGCAAATTTCCTTTGGTAACCTAAAGCAATTCATTTGGTAAATATACATAGAGGAGGTCACCGATTTTATCATTATAGTTCTACCAACAGGGTTAAGATGTGTGTTCTTCCATCCCATTAGTCTTGTTTTCATGATCTGCACTATTGGTTCAAAGCTCTTAATTTTAGATCTGTTAGTGAAAAGAGGTGATCCTAGATATTTATCATCTAGGGATATTGGTTTAACATTAAGGATAGCTATAATATCTCTTTCCTTATCAGGGTCTATGTGTGGGCTAAAGAAAACACCGGACTTGCTTAGGTTTATTAGTTGGCCAGAAGCTTCCCCAAAATCCTTGAAAATTTTGATAAGGTTTTTACTTGCATCAGTAGTAGCATCACAGAAAAGAAGGCAGTCATCTGCAAATAATAGATGACTGACAGAAGGTGCATGATTGACAATTTTGTGACCATGAATGAGATCGATGTTTTCAGCATGTGAAATGGTTCTAGATAAAGCTTCCATGCAAAAGATGAATAGGTAAGGAGACAAGGGATCTCCCTGCCTATGACCTCTAGAAGGTTTGAAAAATCCGCAAGGGGATACATTTAACATTATAGACAAGTTGGTGGTAGATATGCATTGTATTATTATGTTACACCCTTTTTGAGAGAATCTCATTTTCCTCATTATTTTGATCAAGAAATTCCATTCTACCCTATCAAAAGCCTTAGACATGTCAATTTTGAGGCCCATCAGATTTTTTTTTTTTTTTCCTATTTCTCATGTTATGAATTAGTTCATGACCCACAGTTATATTGTCAGAGATTTGCCTTCCAGGAATGAAAGCCGACTGGTAAGGAGAAATGATTTGGTTTAAAAGCGACTTCATTCTATTTGCTATGAGTTTAGAAATGATTTTATACGATTTATTGCAAAGAGCTATTGGTCTAAATTCTGTAGCCGTTAAAGGTTTTGCAGTCTTAGGTATCAGAGAGATAAAAGTAGAGTTAATCTCTTTCAGGATGTAACCCGAAGAGAAATTTTTTTGAATCATTTGCACTAAATCACTACTTATGGTTTCCCAATTTTTTGAAAAACTAGGTGGGAAACCATCGGGACTGTGGCTCTGGGTTTGGTTCCATGTCAAAGAGAGTATTCTTAATTTCAGTATAAGAGGGTATCTTTTCAAGTAAAGCATTTTCACTATCATTAATGCAAGTAGGAATTAAAGCTATTAAATTTTCATCTATTGTAGGGCTAACAGTGGTTGTTATTTGTTGGAAGTGTTTTGTAAGACAATCCGAAATATCTTTCTTAGAATGTAGTCAGTTTCCATTGCCATCACTTATGGTATCAATCCTATTTCTTGTATATCTTATTCTGGTTGAGTCATGAAAATGATGGGTATTTCTATCTCCTAGTGCTATATGTTGCTCCTTGCTTTTGATTTTCCAGAATTCTTCTTTGATCTTGTACCAGTTTGTTAACTAAAAAGTAATCCTGGCAAGCTCCCTAGACTTAATATTAGAAGGCAAATTCTTATTTGCATCATCCAGTTTCTCCTTATAATTTTGGATATTAGTGTTAATGTCGCCATATATTTCTCTGTTCCATTTTCTAAGGTCATGTTTAACATTTACTAGTCTTTTAGTAAAGCATAATGCAGGAGAGACAGCAATGTGCACACTCCAAGCTTTTTCAATTAGAGGTCTGCATTGAGGATGATTTATCCATGGACCAAAGTATTCAAATGGTTTAGCACCATCATTCCAAGTAACATGATTGTTGAGGCTAATAGGAACATGGTCAAAAAGCAAAGGAGGCAGGTGTGTTATGGTAGATGTAGGATACTTATTAAGCCAGGCATTGTTAACAATTCCCCTGTATAGTATTTGTTCAGTGAAGTCTGGTCATATTCTTCTATTATTCCAAGTAAAAGGATATCCTGAAAAACCTAAATCATGCAGCCCTGGAGAATTTAACATGTCAATGAAGTTATCAACTTCCACTTGGTTAAAGAGAAATCTAC
Source organism: Papaver armeniacum (assembly GCA_023531295.1). NCBI lineage: Eukaryota > Viridiplantae > Streptophyta > Magnoliopsida > Ranunculales > Papaveraceae > Papaver > Papaver armeniacum. The sequence continues at coordinate 11,153 of JAJJWW010019304.1, read as the reverse complement.
TTTTTTTCTCATTTTCAAAAAGAACAACATTACAGTCTCCCAAAATTATCCAGGGTTCACTTATGAATGTAGCCATATCTCTAATCATTTGCCAAGAACTGAATTTGAGGGGTCTATAAGGACTCCCGTAAAAACAAGATAGAATCCAGTAAGAATTGGTCGATTGATCTAGGATCCTGGCATTAATTTGATTTTCACAATAGTCTATAATGGTAAGGTTCACATTGTTTTTCCAAGCAAGGATCAAACCTCCGGCAGAGCCTACTGGTGGAACGATCCAATAATTTTGGATGTTAATTTTTCTAAATATGATTTCTACGTTTTTTGGTCTGTTGTTTAGTTTCCGATAAGAAAAGTATGTCCGGGTTTTCATGGTTAAGCAAATCATTTAGACTGTTGTAAGTTTCAGGTTTATTAGGATTCCATAAGCCTTGGTAATTCCAGGCAATCGTCTTAACAAATTGCCAGAAATAAGAAACTAGAGGATAAGAGAGTTTTTCTAGATTATTTTTATTACGTGCAGTAAGATTGTAAAGATCATAAATTTCTAGGGCAAAGTCTCTAACATGGAATTATGCTATCAAAAGGCAGCAATTAAGTTGTTCAACGTTAATGCTATGACACAAGAGAAAAATACAATAATCATCAAAACCAATGTAAAGGTACTTGGAAGTGCTAAACACAATTTCAACCACACAAATAATAATATCATAATGTAAACTGAAAATTTTGAGAATATAAAGAGATTTGTAGATTAGAGTTACCTCAATTAAGCTTGATAATTGTATGTTGAAATGTATGAGAATTAAGGCATTAGAATTATTGGTATTACCTTTAGAGAATCTGTATTTTTCTTTATCATTGGAGATGAATATCAACAAATGGCTTGGATTTACCTCCGTAAAAATATGTAGAGCTTTGGTCAGATTTGAAGAGTCAATCTTCCAAGATGCAATATTAGTGAAGGTTGCTGAAGAAGAATTGATGATGGGAGTATCCATATTTCCACTTGAAATTATTGCCAAATTTTTGTTAGAACATAAGTTAACTAGTTTTTTCTTCTTCTTCTTGAGTCCTTTCTTCAATTTCGTGAAGATATAAAACATATGAGTGATGTTATCCTTAACCGATCTGCTAGGGAGGTTCTTAGTTTTCCATCTGACTTGAGGGAAACAAATATTGTTGTTAGAAGCCATAGGACAAAAAAAAAGAGATATAGAAAACGATGGATATACCCAAAACAGAAATTGATGGAAATTCGATTAAGGAATAGGATGAATCAGAAGGGGTAAAAAAGATTAAGAGGGAGATAAGATGGGATCTTGAATCAATCCAAAAAAAATGGGGTTTTAGGGATACAAGGAGGAAAATAAAGGATTTGATGGAGTCTTAGATCAACTGAATCAAAGGTGTCTTATGGCAACAGTAAACCAGGGTGTCTTAGAACAATTGAATCAAGGGTGTCTTAGGAGCAGGGGAACATGAAGACTTTGTAACAGACAGATTGAATTAGAGCATGGGTATAGGAATCTAGAGCAAAAAGGGTGTTTATTATAATATTCGGTAGGATTCCGTGAATCTCAGTTGGCTTTTCTGGATTTAATTTTTGCTAACGGGCAAATAACGGTCTAAAAATGGCTTTTCAAGGTGGTAATAAGGTTAGTACAGATGACCGATTAGTGGTTTTACCACCCCAAATGGTGGTAAAGAGGTGAGAAAGTTTTAATGAGAGAGAGAGTCGACAGAGGTGAGAGAAAGTTTTTGAAAAAATGAGAGAGAGATCACATGACAATGTACTACACTTTGTCAGGGAGATGAATTTTTTTTTTGTTGTCATTGATGTGATCAAATGTATTAACAATCAGATTTTTTTTTCCGACTAGAGAACTCTCCTCTTTCTCTCCTCTCTCTCGTACCTTCTTCTTCTCCGACAAAATCATCAAAAAACAACCATTCTCTGCTCAAATCTAGTCCATTTTTAATATTCCTTGCTTTCTAGGTTCGTTAGTAGATTAGTTTAATTTTATCATGTTTTTTACTTATCTACACCATTTTGGTGGTTTTATCTACTCTTTTGAGGTTTATCTTCGCTTTAATGACGATTCTTGGTTATTGGGTTGGGTTTTAAGATCACTAGTGATGCTCTCCATGATTTCCAACGACGAAATCTTCATCTTGGTTGTCTCCGGCGACGAAATCTTCATCATCGAATTATCCGCCGACGGAATCTCCATAGGTGGTCATTTTGACGACGGAAGCTTCATCACTAGTTACAAGAGATTTGAGCAAATCACTCCTACTTTGGGAGCACATATTTGTATAGAAGAAAAACAAATTAAATGGTTGGAAGCTAATTCCTAGAAAAACCATTCCTCTTCCGATTTAATCGGATCTTATTCATACTTGTATTTGTCTCACTCCGGTAATCCTTCTCTTTCTCTTGTCGGATTTCTCGGTATTGTACTCTTACGGTATGTTCTTGTTACCTTGTATTCTCTTATTTTCGATCTTAAACTCATTATAACCTTGAAATCCCATTAATGAAAAAGTTCCTTGTTTAAAAAAAAAAAAAGAAAAAAGAAAATAAATAAATTTTCAGGGTCATAGAAATCAAGGGCAAAATAAAACCGAAAGAAAAGGAGAAGAACATAAGAGCATCTCCAACAAAGGGTGAATCTTATTTTTATAAGTGACACATAGGATTTTAGACCCCCTTTTGGCATAAATCCATCTCCAACAAAAAGGTCCTACAAACAGGAGGGACCAATTACTAAATATGAAGGTGTTCAAGAAAGTGTTATCTACACCTCCGGCTCCACCTCCATGTCATATTTTCACTATATTTCTTAAAAAATTCTTTACTGCTGGAGATGGTTTTTTAAATTGGAGGTCCTATATTTACTATATGTGTAGACCCATAAATAAAAGGACTAAATTAAAAAGCCACATAAAATTTTTTACACCTTCTGTTGGAGATGCTCTAAGATGACAATCGTATGTTTTGTATTTAAAGAAATGTATTTAACTTGAGTATGTTTTTTTTTTAGTCACTACCCTATAAAAAGCTAAGGGCGACTCCTAAGGGAATGGTATGGAGGGAGTTAAGGAGTGTTCATATATTTAGGTTTTACCTAATTTCCATCCCTGTTTTCCCCGATTCCCATCCCAACCTCAATAATCAAATTTTATAAAACTCTTTTTAAATTGGGTAAACAAAACTCACCCTATTATCTTCCATAGTTAACCTAGATTATCACCACCACCACTAGAGCTGCACATGAGCCGTGTGATTGTTTTCATTGGAACCTAAAGTACATGCACGAGTTGACCAGAGTTTCTCAATTTGAGGACCTGTACACTGCACTCTTGACTTGTACTGCACTGCAAGACCAAATTGGTTCCACTCCTGACTGGGTTTTTACCTATAAAAAAACATGCAACATAATATTTTCTTTATCTAATTGTTCTTAATCATATGTCCTTAAGATGAACAAAGGTTTAAAACAAATTACAAGTCACTTAAACTCCTGAAACAAGCAGTTCAAAGTTCTGTGTTTAACATTAAAACAAAGTTAAAACTTAAAACAACATTTCCAAACCACTTTCACTTACATTTCATAAATATGCAAGACTGCGACAACGATAAAACATGAACATCAAGCTCTCTGTCGCCCCATTGCTTGAAAGAACGGGCATCTTTTTATATGAGCTATCAAATTAGATGTTCCATTTCGCATGGCATCAACAATATATATCTTTGAGCAGTGCCTACACCTTGCTGTTATAGAATCCAATTTCTCAAAGTGTTCTCATACTGCAGATCTCACTTTTTCTTGAGTTGAATTACGTGTATCCATCTAACAAAATCAACAAAATTGAACATCTTAATATAAACAAAACACTCATCAATCATCATCTCACTAAACAAAATTGAACATCTCATATGTTGGACAGATACATACATTCAGTTATTACTCATTGACACAAATAAAGTTGTGCATGTTAATCAAAGATGTAATGCAAGTTAAGTAACAAAAATAACAAAAGTAACCACAAATTCAGTTAAAATCATTCATGAGCATAACATCATCAGTAGCAATAGTGACCTTAGCAAAGAGTGACCTTATTAGCAGTATTTCCATAAGAACACTATATTCACCTACTTCTGCAACAACACTATAAACTACTTCAATCTTTCCCTATCACAAGTACTCCTTGTAATTGCAGACTACTTCTGCAACAACACTATAATATGCAAATGTATATTATTCAACCACATCACAAGTCAACCATTTCAGCTACTTCTGCAACAACACTATAATATGCAAATTTATATTATTCGACCACATCACAAGTACCATCTGAGGATGCACCAATTCATTGACTCCTTGTTTTATAAATTTTTTTCAGTTCACCAGCAAGCATCCACTCTGTTTATTTCTCCCTCAACTTCAAACCAACAGCTACCCATTTATCAGAACTAACACAACACAATACCATCTTTTCTTATTCACTTGAATCAATTAGCACCGAAACAACTTACGAAAACACAAGGAAAATAAGAGATTCTATACAGCCAACAGAAAATAAGAGATTCTACACAAGGAAGATATATGCTAGATTAAACAGAACCCATTAGATAGATTCCTCATTCTGTACCCAAGTAAAAACCCTAATTCAATCCCAAATCAAACCCTAATTCAATCTCAAATCAAACCTTAAATCAATCTTAATATTAACAGAACAATCAAACCCTAAAAGGTAAAAATTATAAATCAATTTCAAATCCCAGTATCACACGATTCAAACCCTAGTTTAATCCATGAGAGTTACAACTTACAAATCTAAGAAGAAGAAAAAGAAGAATTACCTGACTCAATCAGAGTTCAGAGATGGTGAACAAGAAGAAGAAGAAGAAGTGAATCCTTATTCCTTAACAAATCGAACAGCTATATGATGAATCGATGATGATGGTGAACTGATAGAGCGACTGTTTCTCTTGAGCTCTTCAAAGAGAAAACTAAAATGAAAGTTCTCGATAGAGAATTAGAGATAGATAGGAATTCCTATACTTAGGAGGGATGGTCAGGTCCGTCAGGATGTAAAATTGCCAAAGATATCTACGGCTATAATTAACCGGGACATATGATCCGGACAAAGCCGACTACCCCTGAACCAATACACTGCACTTACTACCCGGTATCAACTTTCAAAACCTGTACATGTACTGGTAACTCCGGGTCCATTAATATCAATTATTAAATATGGGGATAATTGGGTACGATAAAACCTAGTCGAAATGTCTATGAAATTGTCGGTGCTCATGAAAATTACATGTTCTTCTGCAGTCTCAATTTCAGTTTAGTTACATTGTTTTCATCTCATGATTCGATCAGTACGAAATTTCAATAAACACATAAAAAAATTACTACTGATTACTCCCTCCGCCCGTATTATATAGGCAGAGTTTTGAAAATTTGTAGTCCCATTAGATAGGCGGATTCTCAATTCCAAGATGGGTTTTTCCATACATTACCCTTATTTATTATAGGTAGTTATCACCATAATTAAGTTAATGTTTCTAATGTTGGAAATTGTACAAAGGGAAAAACAGGAAAGAGGATGGATATGTATGAAATCAAAGTTTTTTCTTATTCTAAGAGAAACCCACTTCTCCGCCTATATATTAGGGACGGAGGGAGTATACAGTTAATCATCCTGGCTTGATTGGGGTATACCCAGCTTAATTGGGGTATACCTAATGAGACAAAAGTTAGGTCATTGTGAAGTAAAAGAAGCCACCCCTTAACCATGTATTTTATAAATGGCTAATATACCCTTGTTTAATTAACACTAAAAAATTTGATTGGCTTATTTAGTTGAGTTTAGATGGATTAATTGAGTATACTAAAACTTTTATCCCATGAGTTCAATCAACACCAGTTCTGAATTTTGCGAAAAGTCGGGCGGCAAGGTATACGGATGAACAACATGCCGAATTATATCCGCCTAAAGGTCTACGGATGAATAACTCCGCCTACTATATCCCAGGCCCGGCAAGGTCGGTGAATGAATAAGATGCCGACTTTATTATTTTGACACAGGAGACTGATGTAAATATTTCACTAGTCTGCATCTTATTGATTTTTTACCTTGATGGCTACATTATAGTCGGCAAGGTCGACAAAAAATACCTTGCCGACTATAGGATTTTGACATACAAAGAAAGGTATTACAAATGCATGATTAGTCAAGAAGGTATTAATTTCATAACCCGCCGACTAAACTATACTCTAAGCAGGTATAAGGATGAATACTGCTGTCGACCTGTAAATGCAAATTTCGGAGATGAAATGCTCAAGACAATATTCAACTTGGAAGATGCCGGAAGCTAATCTGGCTCGGCAAGGTTGGCAAAAAAGAAACCATGCCGACTGTTGATAAAAATTTGGATCATAGAGGATTTGAGATTGGGTACAAAATCATACCCAATCTCAAAACCCGTATAATCCAAATTTGATTTTTTTTTTCCTGTTTGGTTTCATAGTTAGAGTTTTGGAAAAAGATTTTGAAATTTTGTTTGGATGGATTTTTGGTCGGCATGGTTGTTTTTTTTTGGGACAATTTTGTCTTTTAACACCTTTTAGACACCCCTTAACACACTAGTTTGGATGGGAATAAAATGGGTATACCCCAATCTCGCCAGGTTAATCATAGTTCTCTTTCTTTTTGTTATGAGTACACATTAGATCATGCCTTTAAACAATACAAACTGTAGTTGTGGTGATGGCAATATATAAGGTGTTCTGGTGATGGTAGTAGTATAGATTCGGGCAAGAGAGAGAAGGGGACAAAGAAGATGACGGTGGTCGTGGTGGATGAAAGTTACCAATAAAATAGGGTTGGGTGAGTTTTGGTTACCTAACCTAGAAGGGGTTAAACAAAAAAATAATTTTGTAATTTGGATGAGATTTAGGGAAAGTGGGGATGGGAAATAGGTAAAACCTATATTTATGGAGTGGGGCTAAACTCAACGAGATTCAAACATTTTTCATTTCACTTCTCTATCTTCATTCTGTTGGGAGAAAACATTTCCCGCTGCTCCACCGACTTGGTGAACATTCTCCACCGTTAACTCAGGTATCTGGTTCTTCTGCATATAACTTTCAGATCCAGATTATTGAAGTAAGTATTCGTTGAATCTCTCCGTTAATCTCTTTCTCTGTGTCACACAAACACATCTGATTCGTCATAGATGAACGATTTTTTGGAAGGATTCAGTTATAATGTATGATTTCAATGCTATTAATTTCATTTTTGACTTGAGGATTGAATAAGTACGATTAAATTTAAGCGTTCCAGTACCAAAATCTATGAGAAAAAATCAGCAAGTACTTTGTTAGGTATTGTTCTTCGAATCAATTGATCTTTGAATTCTGTTGTTTCTTCGATTAGTATTAAGTTCTCACGTTTTTCATCCAACTAATTTTACATGGCTGATGATAAATGTTTGATATGCACTACATGTTATCAGCTTGATTTTCACAATTTCATGAATGGTTTGGAAATTTTAACAAGATAAAATTGTGTATGTGTACTGTTCACCGTCTAATTTCAGTTCATTTCTCCTACTCTTGTAGTTTTACTTGGGAATATCTCGTACAAATATTCTTATCTCTGAGTTATCCAAATTTGAGGTTTTCGGGTTTAAAGACACCAAACACACTAACCTTTCCATATTCTGTGAGATTATGCTGTTTATGAGCCGAATGCTCTACTTTCTGTAGAATTGTTGTTATTACTAGTAAATGTTGTATGTTAGAAGGTGTTTTTCATGTACCCATAACTACTGGGATCAGTAATAAATAGCGTATTAACTTCCTACCAGGTTAAACCTCGGAGTTCAGTTTATATAAGTCAGGACTGACTCAGTGGAGCAATATATAACTTTTCAAGTTCAAGTCTATCAAGAAAGTTGTTTAAGTCTTTAAGATAGTTTGATGTGAAACATGCAACGGTGAATTTGGTTGTACTTTCCAGAAATAATATGGTCAGCTAATAACTACTAGGTTATAGTAAGGATTGTTTCATAGTTCTTTTTGTGCTGTCAGGCTTTTGGTTTAGACAACTAGTACTCACCGTGAAAGTGAAAATACATACACGAAGGACCTTCTATAATATTAGGAGTTTGCTTACTGTGTAACCTTTACAGAACAATACCATTTACAGTAAGTCCCCAGATTCTTAATCTTAATCTGAGAAGTTCTGTAATATAAATCCTTACATTTTTGGATATAAATTGTACTGCTTGCTGGTCTGTATTCTCGCACCTCAAGCATTCAGCTATTATAACTATATGTATAAAAGGCTGAAAACTACTTTAGATATGAACTGTATTCTAATACAACTATGGTACCTTGAGGTTGAGGATAAAAACTGTACTGCTTGCTTTCTTATCTTCGTGTAAATACAACCATGATACCTTGAGTTTTTGTGTACTTACATCTTTATATTGCTTCATGTAAATTTTTCTTTTAAATTCATGTATTCTAAATAGATTCAGCTCACGTTTTGTTAGTTTGCAGAGGTTGGACATACAGCTACTGCCAGGTGCAAAAGCACCGACAATTCAGATTTGGGAGCTGTGATATTTGCGTACAAAGGCTTTAGTTTGGGCCCCACTTTTATCTTAGTTTTACCTGTTGTATGAAATACTGGACAAATAGTTAGCAAAGTAGTATTTCCGAATCGAGTAGATGCTAGCTTTATTGAAACAAGATAGATAATATTTTCATAAGCGAGATTCTCACCTTTGGATAAATACCTCCCTGTGCCAGACATCAGTACTGGGTGAATCTGTTCAATCACTGGTTCGTGGATGTTTTTTTTTCTTCTGTCAACTCTTTTAGTCACATATTGCATCCAATGGATGGAATATGTGATGACACTTTAACGTGTTTCCCATATTTATCTCTCTTTTGCATACGAAAAGTATCATGGCAAAGCTCATATATTTACTCTTTCTGTTGTGATATTGGCATTTTGTCTAGTCTGCTGGTGGTCTACATCCACACTTGTATAGTTGTATGTGTACTTGGATAAATCTTTTCTGGAAGAAGAATCATTTGAACATACTTAGTTTCTAATTCTTTTGATATGACACTGATTAATTTATATATTTGTTCTTAAAAATAGGTCTGTTATGATACTCAAAAATCCATAATATATTTGGAAAGGATTTTTTCAGTTCCAGAAAATCAGTATCAGTGGCAGAGGAAGATGCTTGGATTTTACCTCTCCTTCACTTTCCAAGGGTTCCAAGGGCAAACAAAGCAACTTTAACTTTGACAAACTGCAAGTGATTGCAATCCGTAAGAGCATGATATTTCATTTTATTAAATTATTTCTATCATCTTAGAGAAAATGGATATAGCTCTGTCTGTTCGTTTCAGTATTGTTGCTTTACTTAAAAGCAAGATTGTTAGTGTTTCTTTCAAGTTCATTTTCTACTACCTCCGTCTCTAAAAGATAGGCAGGTTTGCCTGCCTATCTTTTAGAGACGGAGGGAGTAGTTTTCAATGGTTTATCCAGAAATAATTACGCCAATCTTACTCTCTTTTGGACCTATCTATTTTGTAATAGTGGTTTTCTACACAATTACACCAAATCTTACTCGCCATATGAATGAATATCCTAGATTCAGTAATTCAATGGAAAAAACAATTTCTTGTGGACTTTACTTGCTCAGAAGTGATTTCTTCAGGGATATGGATTTTGCTCTTGATGGTTCATCCTTCAAAATAGGCATCCCAGATCTGGATTTCTAAAGTCCACCTAGGAGGCCTGGGAAACCCAATGAAAGAAATGGAAAGGAGTTTGAAAGTGGAAAACTTGAAAACAAACAAGATAACTTCAACTTCAGTTTTAATTTTAATTTTAATGCGGCAATATCTTATTACACAAACAAATTCTTCATCTCATTGTTCTATGTAAATTGACTAAGTTGGCTAGTAAACTGTCATGTGACTTCAGCATACTGTCTTAAACATATCCGTACTGTGTGGTGTGACATTCAGGTTGGATCGTTTTGATTTGAATTCATGCCCGAATATAGAAGAAAGGAAATCAGGCAAAAAAGTGCAGAATCTGCATATGTGGATCCCTTTCGTGAACATGAAAGTTCTAGGGGGAACATGAATGCAGGTATTTATGTCAGTATATAAATTAGCAATCTGACTACATTTTTTATTGAAGAGTGTGACCTTATGCTTTGAAATTATAATAAGTGGTTCTAAGAATCATGATGTTAGTGACAATAATCCTTCCACATCTACAGACGTAGGAAAGTTAAAAGTATAGGTGTGTTTAGTTGAAGTTTTATACATTTGGTAGTACATGGGGTTCTTTGTGCAGTGATTTCATATTTATGTTTTTTCGTATTCATATTAACCTTCAACCTGTTTGTAGTTGAAATTATAAATTCAGTCCATGCATACAAAACGTTTACCAAGTCTTCTTCTTGTTATGTTCAGGTTAGATAGTTTTGATCTGGATTCAAGCTGGACGGAAGGAGAAAATATATCAGACAAGTGCAAGAAATCTGAATTCCTACATGAACAGACTCAACATTCCTGAAGCAACTTGGGCGGAGGAGGTATTAACGCAAATCAAAAGAATCAAAGTTCTAGGGGAAACATGGCTGCAGGTATTGATGCCAGTAATTTTGTGACATTTATCCATTAAAGAGTGACCTTATTCTTCGATATTTTGATAGGTGGTTCTAAGAATCACGGTTCCTTAAGCGATGGTAATCCTTCCAAGTCTACAGATCAGATGGAATTGGCGATCAAGCAAGTACAGCAGTGGCTCCAGGAAAAAGTTGTTTCTCTAACAGCAGAGAAAGTTGTTTTTCTGTTTGTTTTAGATTAGTACTTAGTAGGATTAGTAAGTTTGGTATTTTCATCCACTTTAGACAAATCAAAATTAGCCAGGCTTAATATCATATACGCCAGTCGAGCATGGGAGCCATTATTCCTCTCAATAAAGCGTCGAATGTTCTATTTTCTCTGTGGTACCTCTAGATTTGTACTTATTCTCTAGTTAATATGATTATATGAATTCTTAGTTGTGGGTTTGATTCCCACATTCGACAT